>OZ004678.1:7636782-7789623 GCA_963924505.1 Agonopterix alstromeriana
AAAACTTATCAAAGTTTCAGCTATATTTCAGACCCACAGAATTTATGTGATAATTTCTATTGTCCGTAAATTGAACTTTTAGTTCAAATTTAAATTCAATAATATTTGATTTCTAGACTAGGTATTTTCAAATTCGCCATAATAAATTCAATATGTACAAAAATCTGTCAGTGGATAAACATTTATTTTATGTTAAGTATCTCTAATCAATACTGAACGCTTTACATTCTAACAATTCTAACTAATCTGCATTTTTAATAGGGGAAACCACAATATTCATATTATTTTATGTTTAAAATAAGGGTAATACCCTAGTGCTAGTGGGTATTACTATTTCAAAAGTACAAAAATATAATATAGCAGTACAATAGCATAGAGATAGACTCAACTGGTTTTATGTCAAGCTATTTAGAGTCCTAAATATTAATTTATTTCCATTCATTCGCAATGAAAAGTAGTTTTAAACCTTGTTTTTTTCTTAATGTTTTATACATTGTTTAAAACTTGTTTTAATCTGTGTTTTTAAACACTTAATAAAAACACTGTTTTAAAACAACTTGTTTTAATCATGCCAACCCTGGTTTTGAGGCATTTCGCTTCACGTAGTCTCGAATAATAAAAAGAATGTATTAATTTTCAAGTCGTGTTCTTAGGCAGTTTAACTGACAGATAGGATCTTGATATGTATACAAAATATTACGACTCTTCCATAGCGTGCATGATAGCAATAAAATTATCAAAATGCTATAACTTTTAGCAGCTATAAAACGAACGTGCCTCGCTCACAGAAAGTAATTTTATCAAATGCATTGGGAATTTGCTTGGCGCTATTGCTCTGGATGGTGTTTGAAATTCGTAAAAAAATGGCTGTAAAGATTTCTATTCTATTCTATTTGTAACATAATTTCGTCTGGATTGTGTACCAAACAGTTGCGTAAAGCGACCAACATAGCGGGAAAATCAAATATAAACGAAAACAGAACATAAGCTTTGGTTCAAGTTAAATCGTACACGGTAGTTTTGGTGGCAACGCGCGTACTTTTAAGATCAGTGCAGCCAATATTGGAAAGAACTAACTTAAGACATCGGCTGTATGGACTAGATCCCTTTGCCTTGAACCTAACAAAAAGTTAACTGTATCGGCACAAAGGTTGTTGAAGGCACGTGGAGGGATGTTTTATCAAATTTCTTTGTGTTTCACGCTCTCAATGTTTAATTATCTATGTAACGTCTATCTGTGTAAGATTGGTAAGACTCAATGTAACGGCTAACCTCTATTGATTTCTACATTGCTTTAAATATCACTAGATCACCTCAGGACTAGGCATAACCTTTCAAACAAAAACATTTTTTTTAAATTGGTCTTCAACTGACGAAAATATCGGCGAACATAAAAAAAACATACAGCCGAACATAGAACCTCTTCCATTTTTGAAGTCGGTTAAAATCCTGTGGTCGCTCGCGATGTCGTCCGCACCGGGTTCCTTTTTATCGTAGCTATATAGATAAAATACCACCAATGTTTTTAAGTCTAATCGTAAGCTTTTAAACATAAAAAGTTTCATCACAATCGGTCACGAGTTTTTACGTGACGCTCGACTCGAACAAAAAAACAGTCAGAAGAAAAACATTCGGTGATTTAGAGTCAGAGAGACTTAAGAACTGACTTTTTTAGGGTTCCGTATTCAACAAGGAACCCTTTTAGTTTCCCCATGTTCGTCTGTCCGCGGCTTAGCTCAGAGACGCTTAGTAGGTACTAGAAAGCTGTAATGCTGACATGGGTATACATATTAATCACGCCGAATAAGTGGTAAAATAAAATATTGAAAAATATTTTATTTAGCGTCTCCCCTCCAGCTAAACGGTTGTTTCTGGATACGTGAAAAATTCACGGCAGTGGTGTATTATAACGAATTGAAAAGGAAAACTATCACCGCTATGTAGGCTTTACAATTTATCGAGTAATTGTCGACCAACTTGTAAAATGTACTTTTTAGACTTTATTAGCCGCTAAACCGTAGTATAATACAAAAAGTCCCCTTCTAAGTCCATACATTGTGACGGGCTACTACGGAACCCTACCCTGCGCGTGGCCCGACACGCACATGGCCGGTTTTTTGTAAATAGCTTCAATGTAAAGACATACCTACTTCTGTTACCTACAGTTTTATAAGTGTTGACGTGTCAGAACTGTATGTATCTCGTTCACTTAGTTTCTGTAATCATCTATGAATAGTCTAAAGTACAATGTGGAAAATGAATGTAGGTACTAACTGAATACTGGTACCTACCTACATAATCATAGCTAGGTAAGCAGAACCCAGTACAGGTCTGTAAACCCTGGAATCCACTCTGCTATGCTAAAATTGCACACCTCAGTAACATTTCAGTGTTTCACGCTACCTTTGTTAGGTATGACCTCGCGCTTCAATGCCCTGATGGGCTTGCCGCGAGATTAGTTTATAATAGCCTGTGATAGCTATGGACGGTTCGTATAAGCCTAGACCGTCTACCCAGGGCTTTGACTATTTATATGTGGACTAACAAACATTTCTGCCACTTTTTGCGGGGGGCGAGGTAACATGAAATCCGCAACTTTGGATTTTATTCCCTATAACTTTAGATTCTAATTTTGAATGTTAAAAATCATGAAAAGTAGTCTCGTGTGAAGCCCAAACGTTCTTAGTTTGAAGTTATTATTTCGCAATTATAGGCTGTCTCGTTTAGTGATAAGGTGTAAAATTGAATGTAAATGCACAAGATCAATTGTGCTTATACCGTGGCAGAGGGGAAATGCTACCGCAAGGCTAGTCCTTATAATAATTAGTCAAAGACCCAGGGATATTAAACGTCGGAATATAGAACGTCGGAATTTAAAATTGTAAGGGTTGTGGAATCCGCGAGTTTCCAACTAGTCAAATTAACAACTCTTTATCAAACGTCAAAACGCGTGCTTGATATGAAATATTGTACTCAAAATTGAATAGAGACGTCATGGTTTTTCGTCGTCGTTTTGATACTTTTTACAATTTATCCAGTTATTAAAAATAGTATTCAAGCAACAGCATTACTGAAAATATGAGTTTAGCGTTATTTTCAAAGGGTTTATTTACTGAGCAGTTAAAACTAAAATATATTTTATGTAGTCAACTCACCTATTCTAAAAATTATTCGATTTATCATTTAGTTCTTGTAAGCGATCGATAGTACTGAAAATCTGTTAAGTAATTTATGTACATGGCATAATTTAGAATATCAAATCTTGAGATATAATATCTAAAAGAGGCTGATGGAAATCGCTGAAATCGATTAATCTGCGAGATGCACATTATTCTTTTACGCAATGCCCTTCCAAATCTTCCCATGTTTCATTGAAAACATGGGAACCTATCTGAAAAATATTCTAAACGTACTTACAAGGTACCTACTGGACTATAGTCACAGAATAGTCAATAGTGTAGGTATAGTTCTACATACTATAGCAGTAACTATTAAATAATCTGTGACTATAGTAGCGCCTCTATAACTCGAACTTCAAGGAAAAGGTTATAAATTTCGAGTCATAACGAGTTTTCGAGAGGACTTCCCGATAAAGAGATTATAACATTTTCGATTTCGACCTAGGGCATATAGGGTTTCTGGTCGACTTTTCTCGAAGCAAGAATTCTCGAGAAATCTGGCCTTAGTCGAGACGAGGAAAATTTTCTCTACAGCTAACTCGAGAAATCAATTCAAAGAACACTAAATAAAGAAATGTGCGTGACACGTTTATTTCATTTAGGGCCGATTTTACAATTGTAAGATTAATTCCTATGACTATGAATCGAAAAAAATTATTGGTCTATGCTATGAATTTAAATTATATTTCTTGAAACAAATAATTATAATTTTCCATACACCATCCATTATAATTTACCATACAAGATTTAGGAAAATTGCTGGTAAATAGTTTTTTTAAATATTTTAATCAGTTTAGAAAATAGGCACCAAAGAGATGTTATTGGGATGATTTGGAATTTCGGAATAAGACCTTTTTATTGATTCTAAATTGTTTTGACGTGAACTGGCAAGGTGGCTTCGAAACAAAATATCAAAAGCCATAAAAACTAAAAAGAAGAAAACCTTTTTTCTTTTTAATTGAAGTATTTGGCTTGGAGTCATTTTTTTCTGACAGATAGTGGCCAGTTTTGTATTCCTTAGATGTAATGAAAACTCTTTAGTTGTATTAAAAATATGTAGACAAGAAATAAAACTTTTTGGATTCCCAAAATGGTTATTTAACTTCTCTTGATTTATCGTTACTACTATTCGTAACATAAAAATAGTAGTGGTTCAAAACAGGAAGCTGGAAATAGGCATTGTCGTACAAAATAATATCTTTGCTCGTATTTCTGATGTTTTCGTATGAGGTCGGTGATTTTTGAAAAACACCTTATACTTACCTAATTAAATTACCCGACTGCGCCAGGAGGGTTATTTATTTTATGAAATTAAATAAATTTCATCTGGTGATTGAAAAGTCGGCCCTAAAATAATGTTCTGTTACTATTACCTATTATTGTTAAGATATTTTACTTGGTCAATCGAACTTTACTCGGCGTCTTCCGAGTTAATGTTTTAATAGGTAGGTATACCTAATAATTATTACAAAACGAGTTTCTAGTTTTAATATAGACGAGCCAGGTCTAGATCTAGGTTTTTTTTTCTTGTAAAATATGTATAATATTTGATTTGGTAATATCTACGTTACCTACGGTGTAATTTATGGTTAAAAGCTATAGTCCACTTTGATCAAATTTGCCACTACTAACTAACTACCGTTTGTGTAAATTTCATTGTAAAATAAGAAAAACCATTATATAACTCGAGAAAACTCGAGAAGCCCTGGTCGAAAATTCTCGTGCCTTGAGAATTAAAAAAATTCAAGTTATAGGGTTTTTTGTCGACGGAAGGGAATGGCTTAATTTCTTCGTCTTACAGAGGATTTCGAGTAAACGAGTTTCGACTTACAGAGACTCTACATTTTAGGGTTTCCAGTTGCAAAAACCATTGCCTTTAACATTAAAGAGTCATACAGACGAGTTAAAACAATAAAAACACTTATGCAACTCGATATAATACTCAGCTTAACATAAAACCGAGTAAAGTCGTAAAGAAAAGCATCTCAAAGGTTTCCTTCTGTTAGAAAGCGGAGCTCGAAGCCAGGTTGAGAGCCGTTCACAACTACAGCCCGTTCCAAGTACGAAGTCGCTCGAATCAAGCCATTTTCATATCTTTTACATAAAGTTAAGAGCTATGTCAGAGGCTTTATGGCGTGGACGTTTCTTTGTGCGTGTTGTTGTGAGTAGGTAGGTACTTACAGAAGAGAGGTGAATGGGTGAATGATTATCCCGGAGTTCTTTTGTTTTTTTGAAGACAAGGATGTTTTCAAAGGCGTCGTCTTTGGTTACTTCTGGTGAGAATGAATGACAATTTTAAATACTTTTAGCTTGAATGAGTTATACAGGGTCCTTCTTAATATGCTGACATTTTTTTAAGGGGATGATCAGACCATCAAACTGAACAACTTTCCCTATGGGACCAATGTCGAAATCGCGAAAAAAAACAGCTGTTCCATACTAAACTGAAATCTTACTCGACCCAGTTGTATGGGTCAGCGGATTTTTTTTTCGCGATTTCGACCTTGGTCCCATAGAGAAAGTTGTTCAGTTTGATGGTCTGATCATCCTCTTAAAAAACTGTCAGCATATTAAGTTGAACCCTGTATGTCAAGATTGACAGTCGAAGCTAAGAAAGCGTCGAAAAAAATTGCAGCCAGTACTGGCCTCTAAACCCTATCCATATACACGCACACAGACATAATTTGTATGACGCCTCACGCACACCAACCTAAGAAAGTTGGCTCGTTTTGTTTTATACGGTAGAAGCGTTGGGCTCATTCTAGACATATTCTTTTTTAAAGACTTAGGTATTTACGAACAGTCTCAAAAACGTCAAGATCAGATTTAACGTGGAATATAAGGTTTCTTATGCAGTGTTTTTGTGAAAGGGTATAGCCACCTATGACCACAATGCCACATCATTATATTCTGAAACATTAAATATACAGGTACATACCTTAAGTGCTAGAGTGAGACAGAAAACCTATTACACGTCCATGTGGACGAAGTCACAGCGCATTTATCAATAGCACAATTTATTACCTACTTCAATAATTGCTCTATTGATTTCTGTACTAGGCACTTACTACATTAATTAGGTATTTTATTTTCTATGGGAGTTTTGCTGTAAGTTGAGACACGCAAATTTTTTAACTTTTATGAGCATGCATATACAGGGTGTAGGTGACAGCCTAGCAAATACTGAAACGGTGAACTCAGACCATCGAACTGAAGATCAGGGCTGCCAGTACATTTTTTACAATTATTCAGCCAGGCCACTGAAATTATACAAAATTGTCTCGCAGGGTACATACAGGGGTAAAAAACCCAGAAACTTATAAAATTTTGTTTTCCTGATTATTCGTTCCGTAATTTGAACTTAAAGTCGATTTTTTTTTATTCACTATAGGTATTTTTGCATCCACTTCAGCGTTTGTTGGTTCAACCGAGACAGACAAGATTCTACAGAACTTGAACGAAGCACTCTTTTGTGATTTTTGGACTCCAGCAGAGTTTTTCAGTTCATTAAAATTAATGATTTTTATTTTGTATCCAATTATACATGTCTGTTCAGGATACATAGAGGATACAAACAGCCACCCAATTATACAGTTTTTGTATCAAATTATACAATCTGGCAGCGCTGCTGAAGATCTTTCACTATGGAGCCTACATCAGGAAACGCGAAATAAAAATCAGCTGTCTCATACAAAACTGCTATATCTAACCTACCTGACTCTATGTATGGGACAGCAGTTTTTTTTTCGCGTTTCCTGAGGTAGGCTCCATAGTGAAAGTTGTTCATTTTGATGGTCTGAGTTTACCGTTTCAGTGTTTGCTAGGCTGTCACTTACACCCTGTAGGGTCTTTTTTAGTATAACCTTTTTTATGGGGATGATCAGACCATCAGACTGAACAACTATTACTATGGGAGCAAACCTGAAATCCAAAAAAATCTGCTGTTCCATACAAAACTGCAATAATACTCGATATCATATCGTTAGTCGAAATTGATATCATTAGCATCCTTTTAAACTAATATACCTATAAGTCTACTGTCAGCTGTTCCATACTAAACTGCAATGCCAACTCGACTAAAATGTATGCAACATCTGATTCTGACACCTCAGAACATCCACGTTTCACTAGTAGTACCGAAACTGTCCAGCAGCGTGACGGCATTCAAATGACATGACATTCAACATTAAAGCCTAAACTGATGGAATAAAATTCAAAGTTGCGTACCTATCTCGTGCTACCTCGCCCTCCGCAAAAAGTGGCAGTAAAGTTTGTTAGTAGAATTATACGCGTAACTTGTCCTCATGTAAATAGTCTAAGGGTCTCATACAATATTTACGCGCATGAATATAGGTAGGTACTAAAGCATTGTTTCTATACTGTAAACGATACGGTAGGTATCAATTACACTTAATAATGTTCCATATCTACAGTAAACATGCAACAGGCTGGTATCACACGCTACTGCAATGTCGTGCAATCAATAAGGGAATTTTCACACGTTACGCTTTTGAAGCTGCCATTATAGCGTTGATTCGCTTTTCCAGCATAAAAGATGGGCTGGAATTTTTAAACTTCGCTCCTCATTCGTAAACTAATAGTAATAATCTAAACTGTAACAGAAGTGTGTCTGTACATTGAAGATTTACAGAAACATAAAAAAGATTATGATATGGTTTTTATTTTTAGGTGTCAGGTGGATTACAAATCAACCTTTTTTATTATTAGAATTGTTGTGTGTCTGTTTGTTTGTTTGTTCGGGCATCATGCAAAAACGACTGAACCGATTTTGATGAAACTTTTTTGTTTGATAGCTTATGATCTGGTAAGTATACAGGGTACTTCTCAATATGCTGAAAGTTTTTTAAGGGGATGATCAGACCGTCAAACTGAATAACTTTCTCTATGGAACCAAAATCGAAATCGCGAAAAATAATCAGCTCTTCCATACAAAACTGCAAACTTACTCGAGCCAAATGTATGGGACAGCCGATTTTTTTTTCGCGATTTCGATGTTGGTCCCATAAAGAAAGTTTTTCAGTTTGATGGTTTGATCATCCCCTTAAAAAGTGTCAGCATATAAAGATGGACCCTGTATAATTTGAGAGGACAAAGTCGCGGGTAAACTTTAGTAATAAATAAATGCCTGAACTTCATATAGTGTAGCCACTTTTTTGTACGAATCAGGATGTATGAAATTCAAAATAGCACTCCTCGTCACAGATGATGAAAGATTTTAAGTGATTCCATTTTAATTCCTTACTAAGTACCTACCTTTGACTGTAATGTATCTTTATAGACCAGTGAAATGTCTACGAAAGGTACAAAACTAAAGTGCAACCTACCTTACTGACTCTCATATCTCAGAAAGTATACCACTTAGGACATTTTACCAAAGAAAATTTTTTGTTTTCAAAATGGCGGAAAGTAGTTTTGCCAGCAGCCTCCATACTGAATCGTGGCTGTAACTATTCTCGCCTTTGTTTTGTGCAATATTTTGAATATTCGTATCCTATTTTTACCCAACTGCGACAGAAGGAGGGTTATGTTTTTCGAGCGTATGTATGTATGTATGTATGTATGTTTGTATGTCTATTTCTTTGGCACGGGCTACAGCCTAAACGGCTTGATGGATTTTAATGTATGAGGTATGATTGGATTCGTAAAAATCGTGAGAGTGACATAGGGTATATTATTTTAAGATGGCGTCTACGAATAAAAAAAGAGAGGGGGACTAAAAAACTTTTTTTTAAATTACAATATGGGTATCAAATGAAAGCTAGTGATCAGACGATTCCAAATATATATATAATATAGTACATTTATGTTACCGTTTCGACACAAGACTAAAAAGTATGAAATAAACTAAATTATTCAGATAAACAAAAAACCCGACTGCATAAAAAACCTATTAACTGAAAAGAGAAAAACAAGCTCTAAAATCATTAATCAGCTATAACAGCTTTATTTGAACTAATATATTTTGAATTTTATTAGGTAGGTATTGCAGGCGGGGTCAAAAATAACCAACCAAAAATCTCCTTTGTCCCCGTTTGCGATACCTACCTAATAACATTCAAATTATATTAGCTCAAACAAAGCTGTTATAGCTGATTAGTGATTTTAGAGCTTGTTTTTCTCTTTTCAGTGAATAGGTTTTTTATGCAGTCGGGTTTTTTGTTTATCTGAATAATTTTTTTCGAATTTTATCTTTTTAGGAAGAAATCCATCTGGCTTTTATTTACTTTGTCTGTTTACGCCTTATCATAGTACCTAACGTCAATCAATCTCGCGTTGCTATGTGTCAGTTGCTAGCCGGCGTGCTGCGGTGAAATCGCTCATGTGAAAAGACTCTAAAAGAGTTTCCATTTGAACATAATAAAACCGACAAAATATAGTACTTGCAACTGTTTCATTTAAAAATAAAACGTTGATTTCTACCACACAAAGCGTGCGTGAAACATTTAAACGTTAGTGAAATAAATATTTTTATTAAATTGTAATTTACAATGAGTCCTTGTATTATTTATAAATTTTAACTTTTACTTTATAGTAGGTATCCAACAAACCTATGTAATTTTGTAGGTTAATTCTAGATCCTGGAAAGTCTGAAACTTTATTTAGGTATCTTTTTTCATTTATAATTTCTGGGAAAATTGACGGACTAATTAAAGGGGGGGTCTTCCCGCTTCTACTTAGACTTTAGATTGTTTATGCATCGTGCACATTTTCGTTCAAATGTCAACTCTATTCCAATGAAGTACCGACAAATCACGATATGTCGAAAATCTAAAGTTCTAGTTTAGGGCCAAAATAGAGTAACAATATAAGATAAACATAATGTGAGTTAGTGCCCAAAAGAATACAGGGGATACGTGGATGTTCTGAGGTTTCAGAATATCTCTGACTACCCCCTTGGGGAATATTAGCTGATTCTTTTTATGGGGATGATCAGACCGTCAAACTGAACAACTTTCTCTATGGGACAACATCGAAATTGCGAAAAAAAAATCTGCTGTTCCATACAAAACTTGGAAACCAGTTCGAGCCAAATTGTTGGGAAAGCTGATGTATTTTTCGCGATTTCGATATTGGTGCCATAGAGAAAGTTGTTCAGTTTGACGGTCTGATCATCCCTTTAAAAAGGTGTCAGTATATTAAGAAGGACCTCTGTATACTTTTAGGCACATAAAATCAACCTCATATTTAGGTACAACATCAATCATGAATTGATTTCGTAGGTATGTGGAATCTTTTGAACACTTTTGACAAGCAAACAGTTCCTCGCAATACTAAATCAACAACTTCTCATTAAAATTAATACCCTTTCTTCTACTCCGTTGCTCCTTTGACCGAAGCAAAAAAACATACAAAAAACACTCATGCTTATCTTTTTAAGTAAGTAGACATTATTAGCATTTACATAGTTCTTCCGCTTAAAAATTAAAAAAGAAACAAAGGGCACGACGAGAAATGTAAATATTGGTAAAGTTTTCATAACTAGTTTCTCTTGTGTATACTTAGTCACGACCGTTTTCCCTTTAAGGGTGGTCAAAAACATTGCTGTAAGTAAATATTGTGTCTGCAGTAAAATCATAGTTAGGTTAGTATTATAATTATGTAATGTGTGAGAGATTGGAATTAAGTTTATTCAGTGCCAAAATGTAATATTAATTCGGTTTCACAATATCATTGTGTGTATCATTTTCATTATTAATTAAAAGCTAATGAAAGTAAGTACATACGGCGACCTTTGACTAATTATTATAAGGACTAGCCTTGCGGTAGCATTTCCCCTCTGCCACGGTATAAGCACAATTGATCTTTTACATTCAATTTTACACCTTATCACTAAACGAGACAGCCTATAATTGCGAAATAATAACTTCGAACTTAGAACGTTTGGGGTTCACGTTTTTCATGATTTTTGACATTCAAAATTAGAATCTAAAGTTGGGGAATGGGGAATAAAATACAAAGTTGCGGATTTCATGTTACCTCGCCCCCCGCAAAAAGTGTCAGAAATGTTTGTTAGTAGAATTACACGCGTAACCAGTCCACATATAAATAGTCAAAGACGGCGACACATCAACATATACAAAACCACAGAATAGGTACCTATATAAGGTCTATTAAAATTAGCTGATACTATTTTAAGAACATGATCAAACCATCAAACTGAACAATTTTCTCTATGGGACCAATTTCGAAATCCTGAAAAGAAATCAGCTGTCCCATACATTTTAGTCGAGTTATGTTTGCAGTTTTGTATGGGACTTTTAAAATTATTTTATTCTCGATTTCGATTTTGGTCCCATAGAGAATGTTGTTCAGTTTGATGGTCTGATCATCCCCTTAAAATAGTTTCGTTAAACGTCGTATAACGTTAGTCGTTAAACGTCATGCAACCTACGCGCGGCCAGCTTTATGTTGGTTTTGTATAGCTTGGTGTGTCGCCCGCCGTCTATACTTAAGAAAGAGTTCAAATAATGTGTGCGTTCTTTGTCTAATCCCTCATAATTACTATAGTTACAAAAATATGTAAATTTCAATATGCACCCATATATGGAACCTGTTAAGCAGAAAAGATCCTACCCACATTTTGAATATATAGGCTCCTTCTTAATATGCTGACACTTTTTAAAGGGGATGATCAGACCATCAAACTGAACAACTTTCTCTATGGGACCAATATCGAAATAGCGAAAAAAAAATCTGCTGTTCCATAGTTTATTTTTTATTCTCGTTTTCGACGTTGATCCCATAGAGAAAGTTGTTCAGTTTGATGGTCTGATCATCCTCCTAAAAAACTGTCAGTATATTAAGTTGGACCCTGTACAGTTGGTTGGATCTTATCTGCTTAACAGGGTCCAAATAATACTGAAATAACGTTGATCTACCAGGTATTTAACATTTCTAGTATTTTTAGACAGATACTTATTACCGTAGCGGTACAGTCAAACCCGTTAAGAGCAACCTATCATTAATGATAGTCAGTGCGGAATCAATTTAACGAGTCACCGATAAGAATTGCGAATAAGTGTACCTACCTTCTGAGAATTATAACGGACTCGAAATTAATGGCAAAATGTTACATTATTTTCTTCAAAACTGGTTTGTCCTTCCGGCTATGGCTTGCCAGGGTTACCAATGCCTTTAAATGGCACCCTTAATAGGAAGACTTCTACAGGGAGAAATTTATATTATTTGCATCCTTTTACACTAAGAGTCTACCCATCAAACTGACCAACTATTACTATGGGAGCAAACCGATCGGACCAAATTAAAAAAAATTGCTGTTGAGTAGCATACATTTGAGTCGCGCAGGCATTGCAGTTTAGTATGGAACGGCAGATTTTTTTTTTGCACCGATCGGTTGCAAATAAATAAATTTATTATTATTGCTAATTTATTATAAATGCAAATAAATAAATTTATTATTATTATTATTATTACCTTATATAAGTTGATGTGTCGCCGCATGTACTTAATTTCATTAGTTTTTAATTAATAATGACAATGATACACACAATGATAGACACACAATGATATTGTGAAATACATTTTGGCACTGAATAAACTTAATTCCAATCTCTCACTCATTACATAATTATAATACTAACCTGACACAATATTTACTTACAGCAATGTTTTTGACCACCCTTAAAGGGAAAACGGTCGTGACTAAGTATACACAAGAGAAACTAGTTATGAAAACTTTACCAATATTTACATTTCTCGTCGTGCCCTTTGTTTCTTTTTTAATTTTTAAGCGGAAGAACTATGTAAATGCTAATAATGTCTACTTACTTAAAAAGATAAGCATGAGTGTTTTTTGTATGTTTTTTTGCTTCGGTCAAAGGAGCAACGGAGTAGAAGAAAAGGTATTAATTTTAATGAGAAGTTGTTGATTTAGTATTGCGAGCAACTGGTTGC
Source organism: Agonopterix alstromeriana (assembly GCA_963924505.1). Lineage (NCBI taxonomy): Eukaryota > Metazoa > Arthropoda > Insecta > Lepidoptera > Depressariidae > Agonopterix > Agonopterix alstromeriana. The sequence continues at coordinate 7,649,898 of OZ004678.1, forward strand.
TTGTCAAAAGTGTTCAAAAGATTCCACATACCTACGAAATCAATTCATGATTGATGATGTACCTAAATATGAGGTTGATTTTATGTGCCCAAAAGTATACAGAGGTCCTTCTTAATATACAGACACCTTTTTAAAGGGAAATTGCTGTTGAGTAGCATACATTTGAGTCGCGCAGGCATTGCAGTTTAGTATGGAACGGCAGATTTTTTTTTTGCACCGATCGGTTTGCTCCCATAGTAATAGTTGGTCAGTTTGATGGGTAGACTCTTAGTTTAAAAGGATGCGAATGATATAAATTTCAGCCAGTATAGGTATGCAATACCTTGTAAATTAAGTAAGCGATACGAGTCTAATAAAAAATAAATAATAAAGGGCACCAACATCGAAATCGAGATTAAAAATCAGCTGTCCCTTCTGTCTTCTTCAGACTGTCTTCTGTCCCTGCTGTGACAGCTGATTTCTTTTCGCGATTTCTATGTTGAATAAGATACAAATAGCTTATCCACGCGAATGAAGTCTACATAAAAGCTATAGTAAGAAATAATCATGGGAACTTTGGCAACCCTGCCTGTGAAGACTCTAATTTATGTTCGGCGGTTCCACCATGACCCATTGTCGGTAAATGTGCCCAAAACGCATTTTATGACCGCCATTACTTTTTAAACTTTAGTAATTTTGTGGTTTTCATAAAGAATTTGAAGCTTCAATATATTATGAAAAGAAAGGACATAAATAAGCGGTAGTAATTGAGTTATTATGCTCTATATGACGAGGTTTTTTTACTTGCTCTACCTTGAAATGAAGTAACTAAATACTATTTTGCCAAACGGATAGCACTGCCGTCATCGACAGCGTCCATAAGCTCAATTCGAGTGCTGGTGTCCGGGCATGAAGGTCAAGATACAAGATGGGCCATAGTCTGTCGAGCAACACCGCATTCACCTCGGGATGATCGGGAGTCATCTACTGCTGGTGTAGACAATTAGGTGGATTTGTTGCTTGGACGGAAAAGATTCCGGTAGAGTTTCCCGGAGTAGAGAAAAGCTAAGCAACCTGCCAGAGAGCTCCCAGGGGGTATGGACTTAGGCTTCGTGTAATGCTTACTACGTGGCGGTTTAAAATGATAAATTGACGTTCAACATTGTGAAGAACAGTAAATCCTTTATAAGAAGACTCCCGAAAAACTCTTCATACCTATGTTATAAGTAAGATAATGGATTGTTCTTCGGGACTTCGTACTTGGGCGGATATGAAATCTCGCAAAGTCACGGTTCAGTGTCACGACCACGACTTCAGGGCATAGGTTATTGTTAAGAACCAAAGTTAATCTTTAACATCTTGATATTAAATAGATAAGTCAGTATACCCACGTTCTTGTGGAAGATGAGGTTAAAGTTCGATTATACAGGGTGTAAGGAAAAGTATCATTAACCTTTAAACCACATACTCTACCCGTCTAACAGAACCACTTTTATTATGGGAGCAAACCTGTCAGATCAAAAAAAAAGGCTGGTCCATACTAAACTACAATGCCTACTCGACTAAAATGTATGAGACAGCAGATTTTTTTTGTTCTGACATGTTTGCTCCCATAGTTAAAGTTGTTCAGTTTGAGTAGAGTATGTGGTTTAAAGGTTAATGATACTTTTCCTGACACCCTGTATACAACGCCAAAAAAGAAAGATTACTACCTACCTATCACAAGAAATGCAAGTTCTACGTTTAAGAAGTCATGAAAATAAGCATTATAAGCTAAACTTTTCCGTCGTGTCTTATTTCCTCTTTAGTTAAAATTTGTGGGGACTGATTTTCCACTTTGCCCTCGTCTTCGCTTATCATCCAAGGACGCTGGCTGACGCCAAATCCTGTCACATAAAACAACAATCAATTAGGCTGATTCGTGCGATATGCCAAAAAAGTGACATCTAGCTGCCTCCTTTTTAGCTATAACCTAAATTTAGTTACTAGGGCCCTCTTTTATTATGCTAACTGTTTTTCAACGGGATTATAAATGTCGTCAAACTAAACAAAATTCCCTATAGTATTAACATTGAAATATCGAAAAAAAATCTGCTGTCTCATACACTTGGGTCGAGTGGGTTTGCAGTTTTGTTTGGAACAGCCGTTTTTATTGCGTTTTCCATGTTAGTCCCACAGAGAAAGTTTAGTAGTTTGATGGCCTGATAATCCCCTTAAAACCGTCGGCATATTAAGTATACAACATGTTAATGAATAAGCGTAAAACCTCATATATCGCAACTGATTTATAACAAAATAATTGTATTGAAAGAAAAATTTCATAATTTTACTAATTAAAGTTTTATGTTATTCGCATTTTAAGTTTGTATGCTAAAATCATTTGTTATTATTCCAGCGATGAATAAAAGTGCTAGCTTACTCATGGATACATTTTAAGAAACTTGTTTTGGTAGAAAATAGGGTAAGTGTATCCGAGCGCTGGTTTGACATCGAGTTCAGAAAATTTTAAGTTTTGCGTTCAAATTATTTAATATTTTGAAAAAATTTAACCTATGTTGAAACCATGATAATTCGACTCTGCTCTCGATTCTAAACAAATTACTTTCTTAATTTTGCGTTAATTCATTAACACGTTGTATAAGATAGATAGCCTTACACGACCTGCTTCATCCGCATAGAAAACCATTTAAATCTAAAACAATTTCCCTAGAGCTATAATACTTACAGCTATAGCACGAACAATTGCACAGCTAGTCATCCCAGAGCGGAAATACAAGCAGGTTGCAGTTGCAGCCTAGACCAAGCCTGTCATATCCGTCGTATTGTGAGAGCTTGGCACAATGCGGTTCTATTTGTGGATGTGGACAACTGATGAAATGGCGAGCTAGCTAGAAGTGCTACGGGTTAAATGGAATAATGCAGTTTGAAATTCTTTTAGAGACCGAAGAGCACCGTAGCCCCGGGACTTTTTAATTACCGATTGCCGTTAAGAAATTGTTGTAAGGTACGAAATTACTAATATAAAAACCTAAGTCTTACGAGAACCCGCAGTAAAAAAAAAAATTGTATGAAATTTTAAATTTTCAAGGTTCCCGTTTTTTTCTGAACTGTCATGTTCTTCACCTTAGTTCAATAACCATAAGTAATAGTAAGACCGTCTAAAGTTGACATACAAAAGCTTTAAGACCAGATGAAAAAGTCAATTTTGATCGGTGTTATACAGTACAGGGTCGGTCGGGCTACAGTACTAGAATAATAGAGAAGTAATATTGGAGAAACGTACATCATTTGGAATTACCAAATGCCTCTGAGTACCTATTAGTCCATATTAATCTATGCCTACTGCCTAATAAGTCAACGAGTATAGTAGGAGAGCGTATGGGATATACTCCACCATACCAAGTATTCAACTTGCTGTCAAAATATTTTCATGCAGCCTTAACTAGGTCATAGTTTCAGTGCAATAGGTTTACGTTCCACTTTTTTTGTTTCAACTTTGCCATAAATTATCTCTGGAGTTGGCTTACTAATAGCCATCCTTTTCCTATTGCTGTCTTCCGTTTGTAATGGAGCGAAGACGGATATGTTTTTGCCTACTCCTATCTTCTTTAATTAAATTCGTAGCGGTTTCCAAGAGAGATTAAAGTCACAGCCGGGCCCTCTGGACTTCATTATCTAGTGTCGTAAGTGGTCGCTCTTGATCTTAGTTTACTGGAGTTGCAGTTGTAGGAGTGTGTGGTGGGCCTTAGCCCGTTTTAAATAAAAATTCCACTTTAACCATTAACCGTAACTGACCTCTAACCTCTAGCTTATCTAATGATATACAGGGTCCTTCTTAATATGCTGACACTTTTTTAAGGGAATGATCAGACCGTACAACTAAACAACTTTCTGTATGGGACCAACATCGAAATCGCCAAAAAAAAATCTGCTGTCCCATACATTTGGCTCAAGTAGGTTTGCAGTGTTGAATGGAACAGATGATTTTATTTCGCTATTTTGATATTGGTCCCATAGAGAAAGTTGGTCTGATCATCCCCTTAACATAGTTTCAGCTAATTTTGTTAGATCTTATAATATGGGTAGTAACCGAAACCAACTGCTTAGCAAGCCTTCCGTTCAAAACGAAGGTCGACAAATAAAATGAAGCGGTATTGAAAATCTGAATTAAAGTTTATCAATGAGTTTATATAGTCCCTAATGAGCAGATTATTTATAACATAAAAGCTCTTTCTTTCCGACGAGTGTTAAAAACAACCGCTAGACCATGCAACTTTACTTTTCCAGAAAATTAACAGTACTTTTCTACAGTTGTTAAGTTTTATATGTTTACAACAACGTTAATGTTCGTATACTTACTTATACAGGGTGAAATTAATATCATTAGCACCCTTTTAAACTAAGAGTCTACCCATCAAACTGAACAAACTTTTACTATGAGAGCAAACTGATCGGAGCAAAAAAAATCAGCTGTTCAATACTAAACTGCAACACCTACTCGACTCAAATGTATGCAACAGCAAATTTTTTTTTGCTCCGGTCGGTTCGCTCCCATAGTAAAAGTTGTTTAGTTTGATGGGTAGACTCTTAGTTTAAAAGGATGCTAATGATATCAATTTCACCCTGTATACTGTGGACGACAGACCGACCTTTGCAATTTGTGAGCCACAGCCCCTCAATTTACCAGATAAAAGAGTTAATGTTGGTTTTGCTCGGTCGGTAGATAATCTAGAGAGTTTTTAACTTTTATGAACCCATGGAATTGCATATAAAGGTGCCCGTAATAATGACGGTCTCGTTAAAACGACAACGGCCGCTAATAAAATAGCACGTTGCTACGTTAAACGCTTAACAGCCGTGGTTAAAATTGCGTTGACGCTTATTGTCAATTTTGCTTTATTTGTTTCACTTTACTTCTCGTTCGTGAGATGGAGAGGAACCCGAAAAAGAAGAAAATAATCCTTCACTTGTGCCCGATAACTTATTCTAGGTCTTCCTCTGATTCTCTTCCCCTCTATTTTCTCTACCAATACAGAGGAAAAGTATCATGAACCTTTAAACCACGTACTCTACCCATCAACCTGAACAACTTTTACTATGGGAGCAAACCTGTCAGAACAAAAAAAATTACAATACAATTTAATGAAAGGTACATTTTAGTCGAGTAGGCATTGCAGTTTAGTATAGAACAGCAGATTTTTTTTTTGTGCTGACATATTTGCTCCCATAGTAAAAGTTGTTCAGTTAGATGGGTAGAGTATGTGGTTTAAAGGTTAATAATACTTTTCCTTACACCCTGTATAGTTTTAAAGATATTGTCGTGTCCTATCAAGTATCCGATCATTTTACCTCTCCAGTTTTATGTCGTGTCGTAATAGGAACTCAAGACACTAGCGACAAGAACTTAGCTCTTAAATAAGATGGTTATGATGAAAATAATCCAATTATTTCCACTAAATTTTACTATCTACATACGTACATGTAATTCACCGTAATCTCTTTTAAGATAATCAGAAACTTTGTTACAACTACCCCAAGTACCTACCTATATCTAAGTTCCACAGTAGGTAATAAGAATGTAGGAATTTTTATTTCATTTTGCGCATTTTAACTGTTGAGCAAAATGTTCTCATGATTACGTTTTTATTCAAGGCCTTTACGTGAGTAAATTAATAATAGTTTAGTACCTATCTACCTACGTATCTACCTACGATGATACCTACCTAATGCCTATAATACCTAATCAGGTAGTGAGACTACCACCATAAAATTATTGACTGTTTGTATGAAAACTTTTAGTTCGATGCCTGTCCGTCCGTCTGTCACAGGCATTTTTCTCGGATACCGTAAGACACAGGAAGCTGAAACTTGGTACAGTTATAGCAATTAATGGTCCAATGACTAAATGAACTCAGAAAAACCGTGGTTCCCGCTGATATTTCAAAAATTAGAGCCCTTTAAAATCTGAAAAAAGTCATGAAATAAGGTGTAGATGGCGGGAAAATTATCAGGTTGGTTCTAACATGAATGGTTTTACCAAAAAGAACTACCAGCGTGTATACTGATCTTCAGTTAATAGTAAGTATTTTTATACTGGTTATCACCTAAAACCCATGTAAAACAACTGGTAGTACGGAACACTAATTTCCCGAGTCCTCGCACTTGACCAGTTTTTTTGTTGGTATAATATCATTTTGGTCGAAAACGAATGCAATTTGACCATTGATATAACTAAATAATATTTTAATTTATTCAAAGAATTCAACATACCTACGCTACGGTAGTTTGAACTCAAATTCAAATAAAAACGTCTTTGAATCTCAGCCGTACACTTATTTTAAACAGTGAACAGAATTAAATGCTAGGCCGTTTAATTTAAAGGCGTAATCATAAAAACATCAACATAATTTGGAAAATAGGTGACCATCCAACCGTGAAATTCTGCATTATCTAACCGCAAAGCTGTTCTGTGGTTTACGACGCAATCGGAGCTTTATAACGCAGTTGTGGTGCGAAATGACCTTATTAGTGGAAAAACAACACTTTTGTTTACCCTGATTTATGATTCTGAAACTTAATATCTTATACAACGTGTTAATGAATAAGCGCAAAACCTCATACACCCCTACTGATTTACAACAAAATAATTAGATTGAAACCATAATTTCAATATTTTGACAGTTAACATTTTAAGTTATTCGCAGTTTAAGTTTTTTTTAGTAAATGATTTGTTATCATTTCAGCAATGAATGAAAGCACTAACGTGCTCATAGATGCATTTTAAGAATCTTGTTTTGGTATTAAGTAGGGTGAGTGTGCCCTTGTGTTAGGTTGAGATCGAGTTCGGTAAATTTTAAATTTTACAAACAACTGTCAACAACAAACGAATTATCATGGTTTCAACATAGGTAATTTTTTCCAAAGTATTAAATAATTAATACTTTGGAAAAAATTACCTATGTTGAAACCATGATAATTCGATTCTGCACTCGATTCCAAACAAACTACTTTCTAGTTGTATACAGAGTGCAAACTTAAATGCGTTACATACTTTACAGGGTGCTTCATACCATCAAACTGAACAATTTTCACTATGCCAACATTGAAATCGCTTAAACTTTCGCGCACAAAACACTCAAAAGAAACACTTTCCCTTGGTCGTCTCGTACGTTGCCCATGGGAAGGAATAGGGTGTTCTATTCCGAAAACAGGCTCTAGTACGGAACCTTTTGATTCGCAAGATTATCAGAAATCACTTGCTTGCCCATGTAAATGTTCACAAAACAGTAAGCGAAAACCTTAACGCAAATATTTCACTCAATTAAACTCAAATCACTTCCACCACACAATATTTACTGGATCGTTTACTAAGCCAATCTAAAACGGGAATGGTTTAGCATAAAGAGCCTTAAATTCCCAGCGCTTAGTTCGAAATTTCCATGACGCGTAAAAAAAGCCGAATCTCGATCTAGAATTAGGACATAGCGGTCTAGATGGCACGAACATTGGCGCAGTGCGGAGTTCCACGGCCTTGCACTTATACTATCTCCCGTCTGGATTCTTATACAGATTTATAGGGCGGAACGTTCCGAATAAGGGCAATAAGATGTGATTCTACTCTAACTGAACAATTTACGAATCGATTACGGTTTAGAAAATACACACATATTCTCTCGCCTGTCTCCCACTGGTGTTGGCAGAGACAACGGAACGCTACCTGCTACGATCCTGGCAAACCTCTCTAGCTTGCTCCATAGGCCCTATTCAACGTGTGAATGAATATACGCAAATCTAGAAAACCGTTTGTTTACAATCGAGAGCAGAATCCAATTATCATGGTTTCAACATAGGTTACATTTTTTCAATATATTAAATAATTTGTTTGCATAATTTAAAATTTACTAAACTCGATGTGAACCTACAACATGGGCCCTCTCACCATACTAGGTACTTCATTATAAATAAGTTGGGGTGTATGAGATTTTGCGCTTATTCATTAACACGTGGTATACATATAATGTTATAAAGCAGTAAATAGGTTCATTACTTAGTAGGTACTACCTACAATAATAATAGATTTACCATCACTTAACTTTTGATATTGACTGTGCTATAAACCATTGTTATAAAGGTACCTAACTCCACTGTACATAGCTACCAGACAAAGCATCATTCACAAGATACGACGAAGCTGCCGGTGAATGCCTTCGTAAATACTGTAATGGTTTAATCGCTGATCTATCGCTCTAATAACTTCAAAGTTATCACATAAAATCTATACAAATAGGTGATCGTTAAACTATAAAGCGGGATTACATTTAGAGAAAAAGATACGCCGACGGCCAAGGGAGAATTCACTTGTATATATGACATTCCTACAAGAGTATTATACCGGATGTAAGGAAAAGTACCATTAACCTTTAAAACACATACTCTACCCATCAAACTGAGCAAGACTTTTACTATGGGAGCAAACCTGTCAGAACCAAAAAAATATCAGCTGTCCTATACGTTTGAATCGAGTAGGTATTGCAGTTTAGTAGTTGATCAGTTTGATGTGTAGAGTAAGTGGTTTAGAGGTTAATGATACTTTTCCTTACACCCTGTATTTGAATTTGTAATGAATGATAACAGAAAGACATTAAACTTAACGTCAAAATATAAAAGTATTTTTTATGATTCGTAATTTTTTAATGAAGTGGGTCATTTTAGATTCTGGCACCGCACCGCATTAGAAAATTAATCACAAACATTAAACCTGTCACATTCTGGAATCCAGACTCATTCCAGAGCGTATTTTGTGATTTTACCTACTTAAAATGTTGGGAATCGCGTTGTAGGTCTGATATTGGGTAGTCACGTCGCTCGTCGGTTGTTGGTTGCCCCCTCCCGGGCCTACAACGAAGCTCCAGTGCGACGCCTTAGAGTGAAGAACTCGTAAGTGCAAAAGAGAAAATTTTTCAGGAGGAAGAAAAAACTACGTCCTATAACTTTTTTGCAAGTTCGGGAGTATTTGCGAGGTTCTTATTACACGCTATAGATGCCATTACGAGTATGAGATTATTTTTTGAGTAAAATCAGGACACGGTTTGTGAAACGTACAAAATTTCATTCCCAAAGTATTCACTCTAAGGCGACGAGTGGTGGCTCAAGATAGTGTTCTTTTCGGAAAACATTCCTTGAAGTTACCGAAATATATAAACTGCCGTACAACGTCAAGCACTCTTGCTACATAAACTAGAAATTGGCAAAATCATCAAATAACAATATGGCAGCCATTTAAAAAAAAAGAATATAATAGAATAGTTAAAATGGTTGATTTATAGATATAGAGAAGCTATAGCAAAATTGTTCGTATTGTTAAGTTACATCTGAAATGTAAGAAAGACATTCTTCTGTCTAATATTATCTTTAAGCTGGTCATTAAATAGTAACAAGTTCCCGATACAACAATTGCCATAAAATACAAAAAAATCCGAATTCCTGTAACTATTATTCCAGAACTGATACAGTTTTAAGTCTAAAATTTTCCCTACAGTAGGCAGTAAGGCATATTTACATGGGGACACCGTGTAATCATGCCTTAATGCCTACCAAAAGCTTACAAAAGTCCATGTAAAAAGAACATTATCATCCATTGATTTAAAATAATGGGTATTATTTACAAACACATCGTTAAAGTTATCAATATTTACATAACTGTTAAGGATGTTGTTATCAACGTTAGTTATTATCTTTTAACAGTGGAAATAACACAGACTGATGATGACTTTTTGTTTTATTTAAAATCACGGAGAAGCAAAAAACTAAAACAAACAGGATCACGTTTTTGTAAAAAAAAAGTGATAAATGTTAGTAAATGTCACTTTAAAAATAGAACTGGCGCGGCAGCTTGATAATCGATCACTGATTCATTTTTAAAACAAAACAGAAGCATAATTCTAAAATAGCGATTGTTTTTTAATAAACAATTGTTGTTCGCTTTTTAAAATTAATGTGACCTTTTTGTTGGACGAACATATAGGTGAACTTCAAACTTTGATACATTTACATCTCGAACATTGATACTTTACTGGATGTATGGTCCACTCCATATCATCTTAGGTGTCGAAGGCTCAAAGGTAGATATGAGTAGATCGAAGGAGGACATTTTACATCTAATTGTCAAGTGGCAAGTCAAGCAACGACCTGATGTATATCTGTCTCAGTTCATTAAAGAGACAATACTAAATGATCTAAGTGTGTCTAAAGGGATAGTAAAATATCTGGGCACTTTTCCGCTATTTGTAAAGTCTAATGGTGCCACAATTAGACTTTACATATAGCGGAAAAGTGCCCAGATATTTTACTATCCCTTCACATGGCCTAATTGGCAAAATATGACACATGACAAATACGAATTTGTACGTAAAAATAGGCAATAAAACTATAAAATGTGGATCCCAGGGGATGTAACGGTTGCATATTTGCCTATTTTACTCCTTGAAATAATTTACACAATTAACCCCCATATACATACGCGCGCGACTTTAATCAAAAAGTTGTCAGCAAAAAGTTCTATTAGATATCTATCCCATATAGCTTCACATACTCGAACGTATCACGTACGTACCTACATATGTTGTACGTACAATCAAACTCTATAATTTAAATTAAACGGTTTTTTTGTAACAAAACAAAGCAATAAGCCAGTCGTTTAGTATCCAGGTCTGTAACGTGATACCGTTACATCGCTGACCCAAGGCTGGTACGTGAATACAGATGCGATAGTTTTGCATGAGCCTTTGTTTTTTTTTTCTTATTTGGTACTTACCTTTTGTTAAGATCATTGATAGTTATAAATGTAAAATAGCTTTTCTAAGTAGGTGTGCATGTATGTTTCGGTACTACTAGTGAATCGTGGAAGTTCTGAGATTTCAGAATATCTCTTACTACCTCGGGGAATATAGTCGTGAGCATATTCTATGCTATGTATATACAGGGTCCTTCTTAATATGCTGACACTTTTTTAAGGAGATGATCAGACCATCAAACTGAACAACTTTCTATATGGGACCAACATCGAAATCGCGAAAAAAAAATCAGCTGTCTCATTCATTTAGCTCGAGTAGGTTTGCAGTTTTGTATGGGACAGCTGATTTTTTTTCGCGATTTCGTAGTTGGTCCCATAGAGAAAGTTGTTCAGTTTGACGGTATGATCATCCCCTTAAAAAAGTGTCAGCATATTAATAAGGACCCTATATTAATAATTACAAAGATTCGCTAACACGCCGCCTACTTAATTTTTGTTTAACTTGTATATGGAGTCAAAATAAACAAAGTAATTGTATCTGTTTTTGTATAGATATAACGTCGAAAAGAAAATTACCTATAATAATCAGCTGTCCCATAAATTTGAGTCGGGCAGGTAGGTGCCGCAGTTTTGTATGAAACATCAGATTTTTGAATTTCTTCTTGTTTTTGTCTCCATAGTGAAAGTTGTTCAGTTTGATGGTCTAAACCACCTCTTTAAATACTAGGGTGTTTTGTTACAACTTGTGTACAAACTGTTTTTAGATGTCGCTTCTTGCAAGGGCATAATTCTTCTGAAATTTCCGTATAAACAGTATTAATACTGCGCATCCGGAAATTCCTATATTTCTATATTATACCTAATAATGTGCAGTAGGTACGTTGTACCAAATCAAACATAAATCAGGTATTGAATGTAAAACTTAAATCTTGTAACTACTTAGCAAAATAATATGTACGCCATCACGGCAGATTTTTGTCTCTGTAAGCACTTAATACTTACTAAAATCATAATCCTGAGTACCAACAACATTCTCAAAAAAAAAAAAACATTTCATAAGATACCAAAGCCGAAGTTTGAGCGAATCACAAAATAGTGATGATAGACATGATGTAGAAATTACTATTTTATAGCACGGGACAACACTACAAAATCGTATTAATTTAATTTTTGTACATAATTATTAGACGTTTGTAATATTTCTTATGAAATTCTAGTCGGTACTGGGCACAAATCGCTACTCTGAAACTAAAACTGACTGAAATATTTCAATAATGCGCTCTATCTATCAACGTCAGTTTCAGAATAGCAAAGATATATGTTACACGAGATATATTTCGAAAATTCCAAGATCCCACTGCAAGTTTCCTGCAGTATTTGTTTATACAATGATACATATTTCAGTCAAAGTTCATCATTCAAGAGTCCTAAACAAATAGAGTTGCTACCCTAAACCCTATCGATGTCGCAAAGCCTGCTGCCGGGTGCTAAAGTTTTGTTATTATTAAAGGCGACAAGCTTCCTTTATTCCATTAAGCGGCCGCTTAATTTTTTAGGACCCTTAGGGTTTAACCCCATCTGGCAGCACGGAATCGCATTTTTTCACACTCTATCCTTTTCCGTCGCTCTGGAACGTCATTCGCGAGAAATGTAGCAGGAATGCATTCGCACGTGGCAGCACCGGCAGTGTTGCGACTTTTCTCGCCCTAGCTAAAGACGTTCCTGAGCAAAAAAAAAGGACAGAGCGTGAAAAATGCGATTCCGTGCTGCCAGATGAGGTTTAACCCTTAAAGTACGGTATGCAGGGCCCAACTTAATATGCAGACAGTTTTTTAAGAGGATGGTCAGACCATCAAACTGAACAACATTCTCTATCAGACCAACATTCAAAATCGCGAAAAAGTGTCAGCATATTAAGAAGGACCCTATTATGTATCATTGCCTAAACAAATACAGTACTGTAGCGGGATGTAAGGCCGAGATTCAGAGACGATTTTTTTGGTCTTAGCTCGAGCTAAGCGTGGCGAAAATGTATGGATTTTGACATACGGGAGTCCGAACTATGACTTCATTCAGAGACGATTTGTAAATCGTCTCTGAACCTCGGCCTAAGTCTTGTACATTTTGATGCGTTCGCCGACGTACGCTAATAATCCTTCAAGATTGCCATATAATAAATCTGTAGAAAAAACATAAATAAAACATGCGATAACTGTCGTCGGTATCATACGATATTATAACTTTTATGAGTCGGACATCATTACTTAGTATTCAAGACAACATCTTAATAAGCACGTAGTGCATGTGTGAAGCTGCCTTTAGCTGCCTTTACAATGCAGAGGACCGCTTTGTAAAAATAAACTAAAATGTGCGATAGTTGAGATTTACATTGCTATAAAATGTTCATACAAGATGTTAACAAATAAACAATAAACCTGTATACCGTTTTCCAGAATCGATATCTGAACATTAATTTGATAAAATTTTGTAAGTTTTGAAATTCGTAATAATTACTTTTTCACAAATACAAATTGTTTATTTCTTCCATATGACTTTTTCTAATTCAGAAGCTACTGAATTGTATGCAGTGTTGAAAATGCCAAAGAAATGTGACGTATTTAATTTTACACTAGGGCCCTATTTAATAAACATGGCAAGTGACAATTGACAATGACAATTCAGAGTACATTGCTGGGTACTTATGACGGTAAACTTGCAGCTGGTAACTTTCTCTTAGCATTCTCAGCAATGAACTCTGAATTGTCATTGTTAATTGTCACTTGTCACATTTATTAAATAGGGCCCTGGTATAAGAAGTCGTATTTTTTCGCATTTACATTTTCATATATTTTTCTTCGTATATCAAATGGTTTTGAGTTCATTAGTTAACACCAAGTATCTTATGTGGTACAATCACAGTCCTTTGTGTCCGATTAGTTCAAGAATGTTATATTTTGAAATCACGAATAACGATACACTCGGGTTTCTAAATGCACATTTAAATCATATCTACGGGGTGCTTCGGTAACTACATAGACTTCTTTATTCAGCCCACTGTGTTGTTTCACCATGTTTAATCAAGGCGAATAAAGATTTGGTTTTTATTTCGTGCAGAGTCGTCTTCAGACCTTTGTTTGTGTTAGTGTTTTTAGTAAGACCAAGTTCACATTGGGGTAACACTTTGTGGTATAGTAGCTTAGTTTCTGCCATTTTTTTCATTTTGAATGTTCATCCGTTTAGGCAAGTCGCTAGTTAACCAAAACTTATTTTTTGGGTCACAACGTTTTAATCGAGCACATAGTAAATTCATTACTTATTCATCACACTAGAGTGTTCTTTTACCTGCAATAAGACGTGGGAATTTTCTACTCTCAATATTAATCTAAACAAGGGCAGGAGAAGGCAGACAATAGCATTACAATACACTTTTTTTGACAGATGTCAAATAAAAACAGTAAAAGTTACGTGCTCTATTCTGCTGAGAAATTTACAATTTAGTTTGAAATAGATTTGCGAAATTCAGTTTCGTCGAAATTATCCGGCCTGTTAAAAATATGAAGAGGAGACTACCAAGCTACTATACCAGTCACTAACGTATGTAAACTCGGCTCAAAGCATGGGTGCAATGTTAGGCATCGGGTTAGGTGTCAATCGACATTAACATCACATATCTGTTACCTGTTTTAACAAAGTGGGTGTGGTTATCGTGAATGCGGGCGCGTAATATGTTCCATTTATTTTATAGAAGTCACTCTGTAAAAAAAGAAATTTGACCTGAATCTACTGTCACGGACAATTTGTGACACAGTTAATTCGTTCTTTTTTTACTTACTACACCGAAGTGACGAATGGTTACTATTTTGATGACAGACGACGTTAGTCAGGTGCATTTGGTTGAATACAAGAGCGTTTCCAGTGTTAGTTTCTATATTATTTACACTGTGATCTCTAACTACAATTAAAGCACTTTACATTGGTATTATATACATATTTTCAATACTCACTACTGTATAATTTCAAATGTAAAAGGATTTTAGTTAAACGAACCAATGTAAAGCAATCCCGCTCTCGCATTCTATTTCTACCTCGATCTTAGCACATAAACGCAAGCACACTACAAGCATGTACTGACCTCTTGGTAAAACACCCTTTTGGAGTTGTAAGTCAAGTTGTACTGCTGGTCTGCCACCATCAGCAGGATCGTGAAGGGCAGGAGGAAGGCGGCAGCAGCCAGGAACGCGATGCAGCGCCCCAGCCGCATCATACTGAGATTCCGACGACCCATTGTTTACACTTCACTTTTACACTCTTTTACACACTTAGGTTTTAAAAGTTGTTACTGGTTTTTTTGTTAACATTATTGAGAAGCTAGTAAAAATAATTTTATAGTGTTTATTAAGGAGCTCTACACACAAAACGCGCGCTGCGCCGTAATTCGTTTTAATCATTTAAACAACCGTGCGATTGTATTACGTTTTTTTTTGTTATGGTACGGACTTAGGTACGGACTTTACAGAGTTGAAAGCATCTACTGTTTGGTATTGCGGGCAAATGGAGGGACTTAGGTAATGCTCCAACAGTGAAGTGTCCGATAGAGTGAACTGAATCAGAATGATTCTGAATGCACCTCAATGCGCCTGGTTGTTCACATGAAAAGAAACGCGCCGTGTCGCGATTTGTGTGTAGCGTTCACAATCACAAGTTAAATTTAAAAAGCTATTGGAGTAAAAACATTTTCTCAACGAATAAACAAGTTTAGCCTTCACAACTAGGTAATTAATTATTGACGAACGAGATGATTAGTGAACCTAATTACCTTTATAACATTTCATCACTCTTGCATCCGCTGTGTCACAGTAAGAGAAAGGAATAAAACTACTTTTAACTTGAGAAAGTGTCGACTCGAACTACTCTAAGATTAATGAAATTGAGAGAAGTACTTAAATTTTAGATAAGATTATCTAGGTATTTCACCAAATCGTATTGAGATAGAAACGAAGTTATCAGTGTAGATTGTTGATAAACTTAGCGTCTAAGATCTTGTTTCATAGACATTTAGTTTTATTCTGCATTCTTGTTTATCATGTCATTGCAGTTATTGTGAATAATTATAAGGAAAGTAGGTACTTAATTCATATTTAATTTATCCTACTGCAATCCCAACACACAGATGGAGTTGGAAATAAAGTTTTAGGAAATTTTGTTTGTTTGAAAACGAGTTTTCTCGGGAATAAAAAGCATTAGAGCCGTTTCCTAGAACGCGATTACAGAGATTTATGTATATAAAGGGTGTCCCAAAACTCAACGTCAAGCCAAATATATAACAATTGTAATTTACAATTTGATATACATCACTGAGAATGCTAGGACATAATTATGTTGTTTAACGCCATAAGTAACCAGCAATGTACACTGAATTGTCATTGTAAATTACAATTGTCATCAACTATCGCAAGTAAGAGTCACGTTGCAGGTTTTGCCGCGCGCATTTGCCTTTTACGTGGTGTTCGCGCGGTTCGTTTGAGTATGCCACGAGTCTCCGAAGTCCTTGTCAGCTGTTTTATTACTCAAAAATAATCCCTGAGATTGGATAGATAGCACTTGACACTGGCGGAAATGCAGTTATAACGCAAAAGCAAGAGTAAATTTAATTGTAAATAAAAAGTATTATGAGGTAGGTATGGATTCAATGACCCGTGGTGGTCCAGTGGCGAGTAACCTAGCCTGCCGTGCAGGAGGCGATGGTTCGATCCCCGTCCAAGCCGACTCGTACCAATGAGTATTTCGGAATTTATGTACGATTTGAAACACCACAGGCTTTTCGGTGAAGGAAAACATCGTGAGGAAACCTGCATGCTTCAATTTCGAGGCATGTATTGTACTCATTATAAGTGGCGAACGTAAATAGTTTGTGAACCATACAATCATTATGATTGCCACTAATTTTCATAATTGCCACTTTGTAAACGTACAGCTCTATCAATTTGACAAAGCATGTAAGCATACTATTAGTAAGTCCAAGGTTTTTTGTACAAAATTACAGACCATTTCGCGTGTTGGTCGACCTCAAGTTTGTTTTTCCAGTCATTATCGAGTATGGCAGGGTATTAGGACAGTATTAGGATACTTACACACTTCGTTTGTTTACTTTTATTCTGTTTATCTTTTGGCAGCCTAGCCTCCAAAATTAGTCAGAAATACATAATCATTTGACTAGGAAATTCTAATGACGATTTGAAAATTGTTTTATGAATGAGTATTCATTATAATTCTATTCTAACTCCATCTTTGTGTTGTTGATCTCGCCATTGGACGGTTATAAATCTTTGATGATTTCAATGCATAGCATAAGCATACATAAGCATATGCTCACGACTATATTCCCCGAGGGGGTAGTCAGAGATATTCTGAAACCACAGAACATCCACGTTTCACCAGTAGTACCGAAACTATGTCCAGTGTGACGGGAGGTGAGCCCGTGGCCACGTACAATGGACAGTGGGTACAATACATGCCTCGAAATTGAAGCATGCAGGTTTCCTCACGATGTTTTCCTTCACCGTAAAGTCAGTGGTGTTACAAATCATTCCAATTTCCGAAAAACTCATTGGTACGAGTCGGCCTGGACGGGGATCGAACCATCGCCTCCTGCACGGCAGGCAAGGTTACTCGCCACTGGCCCACCACGGCTTTCAAGTGATTTCAAGGGTTTTTCACAAAACGCTTAAGCTTAAGCTACCATACAATTGGTGTTTCGTTGTAGGCCGGGGAGCAGGTAACAGACACGCGACAATCCAATAACAGACCTAAAAAGCTACTCCCTTTAAGATCATCTCATCAGAAGTATAATATGGCATTGACAATCGTTTGATATTTTCGTTCTTCTCTTCTGACTAAATTTTTAAGTTCATTCGTGTGAAACTACCCTTAGCGTTTCGTAACTGCAAATTGCTTTTGCCTCATCACTCATGGTGTTGTGAATTGGTATTTCACAAAAAAAAACACATACCCACTTAAAACCAGCAGCGGGGTCGTGAGATGATTTATGACATTTACCATTAGGCAGTCAAGTTTCGTTTTTTATTCCTACCTATTCCTTGTCATTTTCATGAAAAGGAAACTCTTCAAATTCCATTAATATAATCACGCCGATATATTTATACATGAAAAATGTAATTCCATCAACAATACTTACATCTTTAATAATTCTTAATTTTATTCCAACGCATATTCTGTTAGTATAATTGATTGATTTTTGTACTCGGTACAATTATGATATACAGGGTCCTTCTTAATATGCTGACACTTTTTTAAAGGGATGATCAGACCATCAAACTGAACAACTTTATCTATGGGACGTATGGGGAGTAGGAACAGGAACAGCAGATTTTTTTTCGAGATTTCGATGTTGGTCCCATTGAGAAAGTTGTTCAGTTTGATGGTGTGATCATCCCCTAAAAAAGTGTCAGCATATTAAGAAGGACCCTGTATAATTACGCCGATATATCTATTTATGCATGAAAAATGTAATTCCATCTACAATACATCTTAATTTTATTCCAATGTATATTCTGTTAGTATAATTGATTGATTTTTGTACTCGATACAATTATGATTACATGATGAGATATACGATACCGGATAAAAAAACGTTCGTGAATATCAGATCTCTTTCTTATTATTATCAAAATCCTTACATCCAAGGAAACAATCCAAAAATTCACGAGCAAAAGGTTCCCAAGACAAGACTCTGAATTTTTAAAGATTTCCCTTTCATTTCTGAGCTCAAGAAAATTGGTTTTCTGTTTTGAAGCTCCCTCTCTAGATTAGACGACCAGGCCTTTGAGATCTTATTAAATTCTTGAAAGACTTTGCACCTTTTAATAAATGAGTGACTTGTTACAATACACAGTTTTTCTTGAAGGTGAATAGTTTTTTTAGCTCCAAGAATTTATATTAGTCTCACCATTATAAAAACGCCATTGTATCGCAAATCACAATGTCATTACCGCAACTACACAATTACTATGAATGACAGGCTTTTTGTTACATAAAAAATGCAGTCTGTGGCATAGAATATGGTAATGGTATATATAAAAGGTTTCTGGCTATGTACCTAGAAAGAAAATATGGTCGTGAGTTTAGGTGTACGTATTGTGTAACACTCGAATACTTCGCGGATTATAATCCGGGACAATTTTGTTAGGATAGTTCAGACCATGAAACTGAACAACTTTTACTATGGGGGCAAACGTGATTGCAAAAAAAATCTGCTGTTTATACATTTGAGTCGAGTATGCATTGCAGTGTAGTACGGAGCAGCAGATTTTTTTGTGATTTCAGTTTTGCTCCCATAGAAAAAGTTATTCAGTTTGATAGTCTGAACCACCCCTGAAAATATGTTGACTTTTCAATTATATCTCATTTCATTTCAATTATACCCTGTAGAATCCGACCGATGGCCATCACCCATCGTCAAATGCGTTAGTACGTAGTAACTATAAGATAATATATAGTGCCTATACTCTGATCTAAGGTTAGTGTTTGATAGGATGATAATCATATACGTAGCGTTGTGCTGATGATAAACTATCTGAGTTACTAACTATCTTATGGGTCAATTTTAGTACCAATGGCCACGAATTGATACCTTACATTTCAGTCATAGAATCACGTAGCGTTATGTTACGTTTTCCATAGAACACGGCTCATATTTATGGTGTTTTATAAAGACTGGCATTAACTGTTAAGATTTTCAAAATCTTCCTTAGATCCTAAAATCGACGTAATTTACTTCTACTGACATAAAAATCTATTCTCAACCCCAACCTCAATCATATCAGTAGACTGATTCGATCGAGCGACCCTTTGTTCTATTTTTGTATCGAATAACATCAGTAATAACAGGAAGTCCTGACGACGTCCTTGCGTGATCACATTGTTTCCAAATAGAAAATTGTACTGTACCCAACTACTCTGTACATAATAGAAGATGTCCATAGATGGGAGATTGTTGAGGCTACTAGCCACAGATGAACTATCCTGTAGACATCGTAAAACTTAATCGCTTCTATAATTCTGTATTATCAGAGCAAATGTTACAGCAGGAGAAAATGATCCGGACTATTTTGACTGGTGGTAAAATTCTTAAGATCTTGAGCAGAGATTGGATATTCGGATGCATTTACCTAAAATTAAGTTTTGGCAATGAAATTATGTAAGCTGGTTCCTAAAACCTTTTTAGGGTTCCGTAGTCAACAACTAACCCTTATAGTTTCGCCATGTCCGTCCGTCTGTCCGCGGCTTAGCTCAGAGACGCTTAATACTAGAAAGCTGTAATTTGACATGGGTATACATTTTTATTACGCCGATAAAATGGTGAAATAAAATCTTGAAAAATATATTTAGGGTACCTCTCCTACACGAAAAGTGGGGATGACTTTTTTTTTTCTCTGTCCCATGTTGTGGGGTATCGTTGGAAAGGTCTTTTAAACATATTTGTGGGTGTGGGAAAATCATTTTTCGATTCAGGAATCCGTTAGCGAAATATTAAGGTTTAAAGTGAAAATTTTTGTTATTCATGTGCATCCGATCTCTAATCATGAGTTTTAGTTACTATAACAAATTAACAATCTAAATGTAGACCACGATTTCATGATAGGTAGGATTATTTGCATACACTTATTTTTAAACCAAAAAATAAATAAAAACAAAAAATATATTTAAGCCGGTATCAACGTGTGTTATTTTTTTAGTAAGTAATTAACTAAAATACCTATACTTTACTGCAAGTTTGTGAGTTTTTGATTTTATTTTGGGATTCCGGCCGACCATTAGTAAACCAAACATTACATAATTACTCGTACATAAGTCTTTCATCAGATGAGCGGTTGACAGCATAATATCTGTATCTGGGTTAACGTCGTCGTCGGGTTAACCCTATAATAGAAGTCAATAGGGTAGATGGTCTATAACACAAGCTTTATGTAACTAACACTGTTATTATAGGCTTGTGACATGACACGCGCTTGGAGGAAAGTAGTTTCTGCCGTATTCATGTTTTATACCTACCTATGTACGATTGGCAATAACTTAGGAGTAGTCTTCACGCTAGGGTTATCATTATACCTATGAAACTATACATACTTTATACGGGGTGTAAGGAAAAGTATCATTAACCTTTAAACCACACCCATAAAACTGAACAACTTTGACTATGGGAGCAAACTAGTCAGAACAAAAACAAATCTGCTGTTCCATACGTTTGAGTCGAGTAGGCGTTGCAGTTTAGTATGGAACAGCAAATCTTTTTGTTCTGACAAGTTTGTTCCCATCGTAAAATTTGTTCAGTATGATGGGTAGAGTATGTGGTTTGAAGGTTAATGATACTTTTCCTTACACCCTGTATACTTCGTAGATACTTATACTTCATTCCAAATAATGACGACAAGATTTTTCGACTCATATTTAGCTTTCTGGCCAATTCGGATTATCAAATGTAATTAATTAATTGGATACATACATATACTATCAGAGATATGTTGCTTGGACGATACAAAAGCTGATCTAAGAATAAGTGAGAGTAAGTGTTTCAAATCTCTGTTTCTATAATGCAAAATAGCCTTAAAATTTCGTTGCTATTTTGAATGGAGGATAGTATTAGCATTAAAATTATATTTTCTGTAGGTCAATTTAATATCTAGTTATAAGACATTTTATTGTTTTGTTTTGTCGATTTGTGAAGATGACTGTTCAGTTTGATGGTCAAAACAACCCCCTTAAAAGTTTTATATGTCTATTTTTACTTTTGTAGCACCTTGTATCCAAAATTTTCTTCCTGAAAAGGTGCGAGAATTATACGAATGTGAATATTATTGTCAAATTGGGCTTCCGCATGACCCATTTAGAATATTCATAACAATCCTACGATTAGTTAGTTACGATAATATCAACTGTTTTTATTAGTTCAACCTTCATTATGTACTATTTTATTAAAAAAAAAAACTAGCAAAGGTAATTGCATATTGCGACGGGTCGCATCAGGGCGGAGCGGGCCGCATTGCGGCGGAACGCAGTGGCAGTAGATCTTCAGTTTGTCGTAACTGACGTAAATAATACTACATACGTTTTTTATTTTATTTTATTTATAATTAGATAATACCACCACCATACCATACCATAGATGCCCATGCAGGTTTTTGGATGCAAAGAATTGATGATGATAGTGCCGACTTATGCACGTTCGCCACCCCGTTTGGCAGATATCAATTTTTAAGATTACCATATGGAATTAATTGCGCCTCGGAGGTGTTTCATGGTAGAATGCGTCAGTTATTAGAAGATTTAGAGGGAGTAGACTCGTTCGTAGACGATATAATCGTTTTTGGCAAGACCAGGGAGGAGCACGATAACAGATTACTCGCACTGTTAAATCGCGCTAGACAGATTAATTTAAAATTTAATAAAGAGAAATGTAAGCTACCTAGGTGTTAAGGAAGTTACCTACCTAGGTCATGTCTTCGATAAGAACGGAATGCGTGCCGATAACAATAAAATAAGAGCAATCACAGAAATGAAGCCTCCCACTGATAAAAAAGCCTTGCAGAGATTTTTGGGAGCGGTAAATTTTTTGGCAAAGTTTATTCAAAATTATTCGAACCATGCGATTCCATTGAATAATTTATTAAAGAAAGACGTATCGTGGTGTTGGGAGGACGAGCATCAGCGTAGTTTTGATGTACTTCGCACGCTGGTAAGCCGCGCGCCGGTGCTGGCCCTGTACGACCCGACGCTGCCGGTGGTGGTGTCGGTGGACGCGAGCGCCGCGGCGCTGGGCGCCGTACTGCTGCAGGACGGCCGCGTGCTAGAGTACGCCTCCCGTACTCTTACCGATACACAAACGAGGTACGCTCAGATTGAAAAAGAATTGCTTGCGATTGTATTTGCCTGTGAAAAGTTTCACCAATATTTATTTGGAAAATCAAAGGTTTTGGTTGAAAGTGATCATAAACCGCTTGAAATTATTTTCAAAAAACCATTGATGTCTGTCCCGGTACGATTACAAAGGATGATGTTGAAAGTGCAAGGTTACGATTTAATTGTATCGTACAAACCCGGCAGACTAATGTACGTACCGGACACACTATCTCGAGCCGCCCTACCAGAATTATATAACAGTGATATTAATGAAAATGTATTGATGCAAGTCCATTTATTAGTGAACAACTTAAATATATCAACAAACAAACTAACTTTAATAAAAACGGAAAGTAGAAAAGATCAAACATTATGTACTTTAATAAATGTTATAAAAAACGGTTGGCCAAAGTATAAATGTGACTTACCTGGTAATGTGTACGACTACTGGTCTTATAAAGAGGAATTGTTTGTTATAGATGACGTAGTGTTTAAAGGAGATTTGGTAGTTATTCCAATGTCCATGAGGAAAGATATGCTTAAATGTATCCATGAGGGTCACTTAGGCATTGATAGATGTAAAAGGCGGGCTCGAGATGTAATATTTTGGCCGGGGATATCAAATGATGTAGAAAATTTTGTACAAAGATGCAGAGTTTGTCAGGAGAATGCAAATGCACCTTGTCGTGAAACGCTACTACCTATAGAGGTTCCGTCACTACCGTGGTACAAATTAGGTTCAGATATTTTTGAATATGGAAAAAAATATTATTTAATCTTGGTTGATTATTATTCAAACTATATAGAAGTGAGTGCCCTAAACAACATATGCTCTCAAACTATTATTAATAGCATGAAGGAGATGTTCGCTCGCCATGGGATACCGGAAATTTTAATAACTGATAATGGGACACAGTATAGTAGCTATGAATTTAAAAAATTTACGGACGAGTGGGGATTTAAACACCTCACTTCATCCCCACATTATCCCCAGGCAAATGGAAAGAGCGAAAGGGCCGTCCAGACTGTAAAAAGACTATTGATAAAATCTCTTCAAAGTAACACTGACTTTCAATTAAGTTTGCTTAATTTTAGAAATACACCACGCGATGGTTTGGATTCTCCTGGCCAATTACTTATGAGTCGAAGACTCAATTGTAAACTACCGGTCAAACCGGAATTATTAAAACCAAAAGTAAGTGATACAGAAAAACAATACAAAACAATGTTACAAAAACAAAATAAGTGTAAACAAAATTATGATGCTAAAAGTAAAAATCAGCATCCCTTGAACGTGGGTGACGACGTTGTGTTAATTCAGGGACAAACTAGAAGTCGCGGAACAGTAATAGCTCATTCCAACATGCCAAGATCTTATATTGTGCAAAACAAAATGGGAGCACAATATCGGCGTAATAGACGCCATCTCATTAAATGTATACCGCCAGGGCCCGAGCCAGATAAACACAACGACGACGCCTACTGCTGGCGCGACGCCGAGGACAGTGCCTCGCCGGCGCCGGCGCCACGCGCGCGCGAGCCCGCTGACGAGCCAGCTAGCGGCCAGGGGACATGTCCAGCTTCTACCTCACTAACTGGGTATTCGCCACCGCTAACTCGCTCTAAAGCGAAGAAACTAGGCAATAATTAGACATATAGTGTATTTTTAATTTTGCATACTTAACAATAATAACGCAAGAAACAGTACTTTATTTATTTTTTCATGAAAAAGAGATATAAGTATATAGCAGTTTATTATTATTATGTATAATACTATACAGTAGTTTACCTAATACCTATTATAGCCTACCAATGTTACTTATTTACAATAACTTAGGCTTAAGTAATTTTTCAAATTGTTAAGTTACTATAAGTTAAACCTTTTGTAAATTAACGGGGAAGATGTTGTAGGTAGTCTTAGAATAATTAATAAACAGTTGTCATCCGGTATTCGTGTGTTTCACTTCATAACACAACTCTTGCTTGTGCGTTAGCACTGCATTTCCGCCAATTTCAAGTTGTTTGTGGGAGTATCTATCCTAATCTCAGGGATTGTTTTTGATCCAGAAAAAGAAGAGATTGAGGATTGCGGTGCCTCGTGGCAGGCAAAAACGCGACGCGCGAACACCACGCGAGACAAGTGCTCGTGTCGGAACCTACAACGTGACTCCACTACATACGTTATAAAAAGTTCCGCTTGGTTTAGTATCGCACACTTCAACGGGCCACATCGGACCGGAGCGGGCCGCATCGCACGTACCGAATTCCGCCGCGCAATAATGCCACCCGCTCCGGCGCGGCATAGTATGCGATAGTTCATATAAATTGTATAGAAGCAATTTGTGAGGATTTTTGTGTTGCCACCCCAACCAGATGAGCCCGTCGTCGTAATGTGCGCTTTTCCTTAAAGGATGAAAAAGTTACTAGGAATTCCTGTTGTCTTCTTGAGTAATAATATTGTTACTAGTTGTTTTTTTCGCCAAGAAGTTTTATTTTCGAGTATTTAAATATTTATTGGCCGCACGGAAGTTGTCAATGGTGCTCATTATACAGTGTTCTTGGCCGAAATCCAAGGTTTTATACATTTCATTAATCTGAAACAACTATTAGGTATTAGGTTCCTAATAATGTTTTTAGATATGTTGTGAAATGTGTTCACGTAATTTTCGGCGACTCTATATGATAATGGCATCGCAAAAATTATTATAAATAGGGTGCTTATACAGGGTGAAATTGATATTATCAGCATCTTTTTAAACTAAGAGTCTAGCCATCCAACTGAACAACTTTTACATTGGGAGAAAACGGATCGTGTAGCAAAAAAATCCGGACTTAGAAGGAAGTAGTAATCACTAGTTTAGTTTTTACAAATGTATGTTCCGTTTTGGTATGCAATAAAGTATAATTGAATTAGTTTCTTGTTGAGAACCCCCCTTAATTTTTGAGTTTTTGACGTTTTTATTATTTGTTAACAAATCAGTCGTAATAACGCATATTTGGAGAAAATTTCAATGATCCAGCTATTACGGTTCAAAAATTACAGCCCTAAATAGGTAGGACGGACGGACAACGTAGGCTTAGTAATAGGGTCCCGTGAAATTTGCTGTTTCGTACTAAATTTAACTATCTTTTTTACAAGACTCAACTGTATGAAACAGCAGATTTTTTTTTTGCTACAATCAGTTTGCTCCCATGGTAAAAGTTGTTCGGTTTGCAGAGTTTATAAAAGAATGCAAATACTATAAATTTCATCCTGAAAACTTTAGACTCTATGGTGTGAAGTATACGAAATAGCTATTGATGTTTTTAGAAATAAAAGCGTAGAACAGCTTCTGGTGTACTATCGATAGCAAAACATAAAAATCTGAAGGTCGGCAGGTTGATCATCAATCGTACTGTGAACACAATGCATCTCTTACAATTGATCGAGAATTGAGATCAACGAGATTGTTTAGAATCGATACAACGATATCATGTATCAACTACTACATAGATTAGGTACTACATGTATAAAAATGTTCATCTAAACACGATTGTCAATTGTTTTGTTATTTTTGCGTGCATTTACAACGTGTTAATGAAGAAACGCAAAACTAGAAAGTTGCTTGTTTAGAATCGAGAGCAGAATCGAATTATCATGCTTTCAACATAGGTAATTTTTATCAAAATATTAAATAATTTGTTTGTAAAATTTAAAATTTACTGAACTCGATCTCAACCCACCGCACGGGCACACTCACCCTAGTACTTACTACCAAAACACGATTCTTAAAATGTATCCATGAGCACGTTAGCGCTTTCATTCATTGCTGAAATGATAGCAAATCATTTTTGCCTGAAAACTAAAAATGCGAATAACTTTAAATTTTAATTATCAAAATAATGAAATTATTGTTTCAATCGAATTATTTTGTTATAAATCAGTTGGGGTGTATGAGGTTTGGCGCTTATTCATTAACACGTATATGCAAGCAGAAATATACCTAAGTATACAAAATCACTGTAATTTTATGTTAATCCCGATTCATTTGATACTAACCAAGAAATACTATAAACCTATCTATTTGCTATATTATTGTAAACGCTAAGCTAGAAAAATTTGTTATTCGATCTACAAGATCAACATACAAAATGATTTAATCTATATGAATTTTGGAAAAGGTTATCAACTTATCAAGATGATTGATGGACTCGTTGATGTCTTTTGCATTGCGGTTTTGAATTTTTGTTTTTTAATACCTAATGAGATAAGTTCCAACTTTTTTCAACCACCTTTCTTCGAGAGTTATCCTCAAATTACACGTACATTTTAATTAAAACACTATATAATGAGGCGTTTTCCAAGACTAGTAAATCGAAAAATCACTAGATGGCAATGTTCAAATTACTCATAAACCTGTCACATTCACAGTAAAAACTGCTGTTTGTCTATGGTTTGCATCAAGACTGACAGGTGGTTTTGCCAATGGTTAAATTGTTCACTACCAATAAATACGCAATAGCAAAGAAAATGCTAGTTTGTTTTATTTAAAATGAACATTAACTGCACAAAAAGTTCATTAATTCAAAGCATCAAAACGTCTTTCACATTATAACCTTCATAATCCTATTAACAAATTAACAAATTGCACCCTAAAATTAGGGAATCCAAAAAAACATGTAACACTTTCGATCTGACAGCCTTATTAACACGATTGTAACGCCATCCGTCTAGTGTCTTTGAACCAATCAATCAATTATACTTTATTTTACACCAAAAAACATAGTATACAGAGAGTAAACAAACAAGAAATACAGACGGTACAAAACTAGGCAGTCTTATCGCTAAAAAGCGATTTCTTCCGGACAACCTTAGGGTAGAGGAAAAGGAACCTTGAACCTACCTTAAGGTTTAACCTTTTTTTTAAATGAAAACACCTGATTAAAAACATTATTCAAATTTTAAATGCCAATATTCTATTTTTATGTTGCCGAATGGGGAATGGATGCGTACATTACAGTAGGTACCTATGAAATCTAATCAAGAATAGATCTAACGCGATGGTCGCAAAATGTCACGAACAAGCGTTTGGCTCGGACAACATTAGTAAACACGCATCCTCTACACACGTTCAGTAAACATGCACAATTCGATCTAAATCTATCTGACACTATAAATCATTTCGAATAAGGACGAAAAGATTTTCCAATTCCAATAATATAGCTTTCTCGCCAATTCTGATATCTATCCGACATACATATCTTGGACGTCAGTACTGTTCTAAGAATAATTAAGAGGAAGTGTTTTAAATCTCTGTTTCTGTAATTCAAAATAGCCTTAAAATTTCGTTGCTATTTGTATAAAAATTATTTGTTCTAAAGTTCCAGAATGGTAATACAAATTACTTTACAAACAGTTAACTGTATTGAAGGTTTACATACTTAGGGTATGGTACCTGCGTTGATATAGGTACACACGGCGACACATCAAACTACGCAAAACCAACAAACGTATACCAGGGTAATATACTGACGGTTTTTTTAGGGGATGATCAGACCATCAAACTGGACCACTTTCTTTATGTGGACTAAAATTGAAATCACGAAAAAACCAGCAGTATTTAACTTTACAATTCCGAAAGGAGTCCGTTATTAGAAGCCACTGGATGACCTCGAATCAATCGTGAATCATAACACCGCTCCATGTCACGGTCTTCGGCGTTAAGAGGATATTTACCGTTGGCGCACTCCATACAAACATCTGCTGTCCCATACATTTTAGTCTAGTCGGTACTGCAGTTTTGTATGGGACAGCAGATTTTTTATTTTTTTTCGATGTTGGCTCCATAGTGAAAAATGTTCAGTTTGATGGTCTGAAGCCTTAAGTATTACTAGGGTGTTTTTTTACACCCTGTATAGGTTCAATGCTAGGATTAATTTAAGATTCGTATAGAAAACTTGGAGTCACTACAACTTTGAAACTACACAATTTTTTTGAAATTCCAACGCATGCCGGGCGCCGCCAAACATTATTATAAAACGGATCTAGGTTACCTATATTCGTTTTAAAATGTTCTAATTAATGTTGCAACAATGCGGACTTCATTAATTTTAATTAGGTACCTACTTTACTATCTACTTATTGATTTTAATGTTATAAACTTGTTATCGGTGACTTTTTATAGTTGTTTGTGGTCGTTCAATTGATTCGACTATACGGGGTCCTTCTTAATATGCTGACACTTTTTTAAGGGGATGGCCAGACCACCAAACTGAACAACTTTCTCTATGGCACCAACATCGAAATCTCGGAAAAAAATAAGATGTCCCATACAAAAATGGAAACTTAGTCGAGCAAAATGTACCTACGTGACAGCAGTTTTTTTTTTGCTATTTCGATGTTGGTCCCTCAGAGAAAGTTGTTCAGTTTGATGGTCTGATCATCCCCTTAAAAACGTGTCAGCATATTAAGAAGATCCCTATATATTTGTGTATTGTACTGATTGATTATGATTCCCCCCAAAATCTGAATATTTGTATGGAACGGTGATTACATCGATTCCTTTTACATTTTTGTCAATACTCAGCACATTGTCATGTAACAAAATAATAATAATAACCGTTAGAGCTACAATAATAATAATGTTGTTGTTTTTAGTTTGAAGCACCGCTTTTAGTATGTAACGCATTTAAGTTTACAGCCTGTATGTTAAGAGAAGTTTATTCCGAGTGCGTAAATGCGCGCTGCTTACAAAGTCTGGTGATATTTTCAATACTAACCAATTAAAGTCAATAAAATTTTGCAGAAACAATCTAGAAACAAATCTCAATGCTTGTATCTTGTCCGATTTTCGTTAAAATATACAGTTTCAATGCTAGGATTAATTTAAGATTTATATTAAGGCACGGTAACTTTAAAACTATACATTTTTAATGAAAATCTGACATGATACAAGCATAGAGATTAGTTTCTAGATTGTTTCTGAAAAATGTCATTGAGTTTAATTGGTTAGTATTGAAAATTCAGACTACGTTTGTATGCAGCTCGCTCCGAATTGTATTCCCTTAAGTAAATGTTGCATGTCCTCGTATTTTAATTAAGATTTAGCGAACTCTAAGTATTAGGAAAGTTAAATAACAAGTTATTATTGTTTGATAAGCTCATCAGTTAGGTAATTAATTTAAGAAATGGAATCGTTTCGATGAAAGCTTTCGTCACGCTATGTTCCCATTCAGGTTTTGTGGAATGAATAAAGTTAGTCGTGTGATTTTATCGGGTTAAAAAGAAAGTTCAAAAAACTCATTTACCTATGTTAGGTTCATTAAGTTTGATATCTTAACTATTATAAAACTGTAACACAAGTGTAGTGTGATAATAACAAAAAAAAACGTTACGATATGGTTTTTAGGTATCCCTGACTCCAAATTAACTTTTTTTAGAATTGTCCTCCGTCTTTTTGTTTGTAACAGCATCACGCAAAAACTACAGAACCGATTTTGATGAAACGATTTTTTGTTTGATAGCTTATGATCTGACTTAAAATCTGGTATATAATTTGTGCGGACAAAGTCGCGGGTAAACTCTAGTATTTACTAAAAATACTGTTTATTGTTGTTTAATGATTGGAATTGTAGTTAATAGAGTTGATATTTTTGTATCACAATAATTATAATTGGATGTTGATATTAAATAATAATTAATTGTACATAGCATTGTTTAAGAGCAAAATTGCTATACAGGGTGTTAGGGCAGACAGTTACATTACTTTAATGGGTGATAAGATTATACTCATGATACTGACTAACATCCCTAAAGGAACATAAGAGAAATTCGCAAAAAACTAAATCTACTTTTCATACAAACGTTCAGGTCATTGCAACAACAAAAATCGAATTGCGTATAGGTTTCTTAGAGAAAGTTGTTTAGTAACGTGGGTGCAATCACCCCTTAAAGTAACTGTTTACCCTAACACCCTGTATTTTATAGTTGTTTCGTCTGCGGGGAATTTTTATGCCTGTCCTTCCAAAGGGTTCATCTTTAAGTTTTCTCTACGAAGTTTCGTCAAAATCGGTTCAGCTGTTTAGCCGTGAAAACGTAAAAGACAGAGACTTTCGCGTTTTTAATATTAGTATAAATTTCCTACGGATCGCCTGTCTTACTTAACTCGCGGCGCTTATATGAATTATAATAATGTGGATACATACTTATTGTATGATATAAGTATTACGAAATAAGATTGTTTGACGGTTTGTTGCACTTCCGGATAAACCTCCGATGGTTTTTGGAAGTACAGTTGTAAACTTTTTCTTTTTTCTTAAAATTAATAAATAAATAAAAAAAACTGTTGTTATAAACTACGTAAACATTTTAACAGCCTTTTATAAAATTGCAGATTGTGTCGATATGCTGTTGTTTTATCTTGTCGAATTATTTGATTGTGTAGCCAACTTTTTACTTTCATGACATAACATACCCCTGTCTCAGTCCATTGTATCTCTAAAATTTACTCCAATAACTTACATTTCAGCTATAATATCGATAATATATCACCGCGAGCTTTCACAATGATAATTTATCGCTATAAATCGTGATCGTAAACACTATAAAATGCGGATATTCATCATTTGTACACGAAACAAAGCCAAGTGTTTTTTTATAAGGACGTTTTATAGTGAAAGGGAATACGTTTAACACAATTACAATTTGTTTATAAATACGAGTCACTAGCGGCTTATGGGTGCGCGGCGGGTGATGAGCGCGGGTGCTACGGCCGGTGACACCCGCTCACGGCAGAAGGCGCGGGCACACTGGTCCGTATCGACCTCACCACGTCCCGACATGACAATGAATGAAGCACCAAGCGCCGCAGTCTGCTGCAAGCTTACTACTGCAGTGCAGCTTTATTTTTGGCAAGCATGGACACTTAGTTAATAGAAGCTCGATATGTGCCAACTGCCAAGAGCGTGACTCTATTAGCTTCATGTAGACTATAACCTGGATAGTGATAATTATTTATCATCAACTCAGAAATAATCTTGGGTCGTTTCAAATATAATGTCCCGCCGAACCGCAAGACGCATGCGTGGAGACGGTACCAATAGCAGAGGCTGGATTGGCCTTGTTCCCACGTTATGTCTATTCGACCCGTCTGTGAAGACCTTTGCAGCGGTCAAAAGTCCATAAGAGACAAAAAAGAATTAGTATGTAAGTAAAGTGTTTTCCTCATAAATCCGGTTGAGATGTAGAGACAAGTTTTTTGTAGAGCCGGTTTTCCATGTTGACATTTGACACTAACGAAGTCGTATGTTGTTCCTTGATGTAGGTACCATTACGAAATGATTTAAACTGTTAAATAGGTATATATCTTCTAATAAGTACCATGCTTTCCCTAGAGTATAGGTAGGTATTTATATCCGTTCGTTGGTTCAAACACGATTGGAATGATTTTCAAAATAAAAAGAAAGTTCCTCTGAAGGGGTTTGACGATTTTAGTATGGATGGTGGCCTAAGTCCAGCTAGTAATTTTTTTTATTCTCTGTCGAAAAAAAATCGGATGTCTCCATTTGATTGTCCCCATACATTTGAGTCGAATCGGTACTGCAGTTTTGTATGAAACAACTGATTTTTTTTCGCGATATATTTATATCTGACAGTCGTCATACTGGTATAGTGACCTAAAATGTATATTCTTGACCTTCGACAAAAGAAGACTCAACCGCTCTCTCCAAATCACCAAGCGCCAGTTATCTGTTTGCATGTTCTTATGTCATCGTCATTAACAACCTAGGTAGGGTGCAGTGTGAGTTATTATTAACCCATATTATTCATCTCTAAAAAAACTCACACCGTATATGTATACCTACCTACCTAGGTTGTTAATGACGATAAGAATAATAGAAATATGATTTCGAATTTGGTCCCATAGAAAAAGATGTTCAGTTTGAGGGCCTAATCTAATCTTCCTCTTAAAATGTTTTACACTATTTTTGAAGGACCCTATACGGGGTGTAAGAAAAAGTGTTTTGTCCATTAGGCTTGATAATTTTACTTACCGCCCTATACGTATAAAAAGTTATAAAAGTTGGTATAATAATTATATAATAAGTTAATTTGCAATGCAGAGCAATGGAGAGGGCTATGCTCGGAGTTTCCCTGCGAGATCGAATCAGAAATGAAGAAATCCGCAGAAGAATCAGAGTAGCTGACATAGGCCAAAGAATTGATAAACTAAAGTGGCAGTGAGTGGGGCACATTGCTCGCAGAACCGATGGCCGATGAGGCCGAAAAATTCTCGAGTGGCGACCTGGAAAGGCATCATGGGTAAGCCCAGGTATGAGTATGTCCAGCAGTGGACGAGCATCGGCTGAAATGATGATGATGAAGTTAATTTATTTCATTATAATGATAATTGAGCCTTTATTAACAATCATGCAAGTTACATGGCTTTATTAATAATATTCTTAAACAAACTAATTACGTAACTATTATATCTGACACCGTTTGGTAGGTAGGTAAGCAGTTTAAAGATTTTTACAGATTGTCTTGCTTTACAGCATAGGCCTCCATTAGGACTTTCCACAGGCTTCGATCCTGTGTGTTTCTCATCCATGATATTCCTGCTGCCTTTTTAAGAGGATATAATTCGGAGCGCGCTCCACACAAACGTACTATGGTAATATTTTCAATACTAACCAATTAAACTCAATGACATTTTTCACAATCAATCTAAAAACAAATTTCTATGCTTGTATAGAGTCAGATTTTCGTTAAAATGTATAGTTTTAAAGTTACAGTGCCTCAAAGATTTCCATACAAATCTTAAATTAATCCTAGCATTGAAACTGTATATTTTAGCGAAAATCTGACTCCATACAAGCATAGATATTTGTTTCAAGATTGTTTCAGCAAAATTTCATTGACTTTAATTGGGTAGTATTGAAAATATCACCATAGTACGTTTGTATGGAGAGCGCTCCGAATTATATCCCCTTAATGTCATCCTCCCATCTTTGACGTTGTATCCCTTTCTTTCTTTTGTTTTGTCTAGGGTACCATTCCGTCATGTCTTTGGCCCATTTATCCTTCTTGCTTCTAATCAAGTGACCTGCCCATTTCCATTTTAATTTCTTTATAGAGTAGGTTATGTCTACAACTTTAGTTTGCTAACGTATTTTTTTCAGTTGTATCTTATCGGATCTTTTAACGTTGAGGATACTTCATTCTTCTCGTATGTTGTCAGGTCTCTAGTTTACGTACATTCTCATTTGTTAAGCTCCATGTCTGGCATCCGTAGTTCATGCTCAGTAAAATACAAGAATTAAATACTTTCCTTTTAGCTTTTAGTGGTATCGCAGGATTCTTAATTATTACTTTAAAATACCAGTATCCATGTTATATTTATTATATTGATGACTTCTTTAGTTGTGAGGTCTACTGGAGAAATTATTTCATTAGCGACTAACAAACCTTGCTTATCGGGTTTCCCCGTTACTCATTTCCAGTGCATCTTTACCCTACCTAGCTTCTATAGTCTAGGAAAAATAAGGTTTGAGATTGCATTAAAGACACTTTAGCAAATTGTGTTTGAAATAATATTACTGTTAGTTTATAACATTTTTGTCGAGATTTCGTGGTTATATTGGCTCAGGATCCTGAGAAATACCTTAATATCGATATAAATGTACAAAGGGCAAGCTTATTTCGAAAAATATTTCTTCCAGCATTAAAAAGAGACAGTTAATTATCACAAGGCAAATTTAATGTGTACAAACAAACAGTAAATAATTAGGTTTGAGGTTATAATTTTTGAAGACTTACAAAATATTAAATATCTACTCAAATTTACGATATGAAAACCTGGCAATAAATGACTCACAAGGGAAGTAAATTCAGATTAAATAATGATACGGAATAAAACGCATAAAACAAATAGGTACTTTATTACGTAAAACAATGATTCATCTTCATTGCGTTAAATACAATGCACCGTTTCTCAACCTCTTCAATATCACGTGTCGAACGACCCACTAAATAGCATAATAAAATTGTATTATATAGGGTCCAACTTAATATGCTGACACTTTTTTAAGGGGATGATCAGACCATCAAACTGAACAAGTTTCTCTATAAGACCAATAGCAAAATCACGAAAAAAAACAAGCTGTCCCATACATTTGGCTCCAGTAGGTTTGCAGTTTTGTATGGAAGAGCTGATTTTTCTTCGCGATTTTGATGTTGGTGCCATGTCTGATCATCCCCTTAAAAAAGTGTCAGCATACTAAGAAGGACCCTGTATATCCTTCTACAGCGTGAAATTGATATCATTAGCATCCTTTTAAACTAAGAGTCTATCCATCAAACTGATCAACTTTTACTATGGGAGCAAACAGATAGGAGCAAAAAAATGTGTTGTTGCATACATTTGAGCCGAGTAGGCATTGCAGTTTACTATGGAACAGCTGATTTCTTTTTTGCTCCGATCGGTTTGCTCCCATAGTAAAAGTTGTTCAGTTTGATTGGTAGACTCTTAGTTTAAAAGAAAGCTAATGAGATCAATTTCACCCGTATATGTAGACGGTTTTTAAGGGGATGATCTGAATCAAAACTTACGAAATCGCGCGAAAAAGAAATCAGCTGATTCATGTAAAATTGCAAACTTAGGTACTCGACCGAGATGTACGAGACAGCAAATGTTTCTTTCGCGATTTCGTTGTTAGACCCATAAAGTTGTTTTGTTGAGTGGTCTGTTTATCCCCTTAAAAAACCGACGGATCATTAAGGACCAAAATACAGAGTGTAAGGAAAATTATTATCAATAACCTTTAAACTACACCTTTTTCTGACGCTTGACGCTATGCTTCGTACTATAAGGTTTATAATTGTGTTACTTTGGCTATCCGCCAAGGACACATGTTTCTGTATAAACCGCGCCTAACACCTGTGTGCGACCCCCAGATTGAGAAACGTTGCTACAATGGATGACGTTTCAAATAAGTATCTAAATTATGCAGCGGTGAATGCAACCAGTGGATTTCGACCAGGAATGTTACTTCAGTTTCAAATATAAAAACCAAACAAAAAATAAATTGCGGACGACCGCACATAAGGTATCCGCGATGTATTACATCACTTTGTCTATTGAATAAACCCACCTGACACTCCTTGCGTGATTTGAATCAATGTCAAACGTGCTTTATTGCATAACAATGTAACCCGTTGTTGATTATACTACAATGTTAATTTTAATATGAATGTACTATAATGTTTGGATTGTTGGGGGAACATTGAAATGTGATATGTCTAAAAAAATAACTTCTAAGTATACAACGTGTTAATGAATAAACGCAAAACTAGAAAGTTTGTTCAGAATCGAGAGCAGAATCGAATTATCATGGTTTCAACATGGGTATTTTTTTCAAAATATTAAATTTGCCGATGCCAACCCATCGCACAGGTAGTACACGCACCCTAATTACTACCAAAATGAGATTCTTAAAATGTATCCATGAGCACAGCACGCTAGCGCTTTCATTCATTGCTGAAATAATAACAAATCATGTTTGCATGAAAATTTAAGATGGGTATTACTTTCAATTTTATTGAATGAATTAATTAAATTTTTGTTTCAATCTAATTATTTTGTTATAAGTCAGTTGGGGTGTTGGTGTTTTGCGCTTATTCATTAACACGTTGTATAGGACCTTCCACCATCCGGTGGTGAATGATACTACTGCCGGTGAATGATAAAATATAAGGGAGGGAGGATAATACAATACCTATTGAATTACGTTTTACGTAGTAATAATAATGTCACGACCAGATATTTTGGTTATTCATAGGTAGTTATATAATATAATCATCGAGTATCTATATAGTAAGTATCCTTTTTAACTTTTTTTCTGGGAAGTTTAGAATATGGAGCCGCTTTTTTTTGGGAAGCCGTGGTGGTCCAGTGGCGAGTAACCTTGCCTGCCGTGCAGGAGGCGATGGTTCGATCCCCGTCCAGGCCGACTCGTACCAATGAGTTTTTCGGAATTTATGTACGATTTGTAACACCACTGGCTTTTCGGTGAAGGAAAACATCGTGAGGAAACCTGCATGCTTCAATTTCGAGGCATGTATTGTACCCACTGTCCATTATAAGTGGCGACGGGCTCACCCCCCTTCACACTGGACAGAGTTTCGGTACTACTGGTGAAACGTGGATGCTCTGAGATTTCAGAACATCTCTGACTACCCCCTCGGGGAATATAGTCGTGAGCATATACATACATACATACATTTAGAATATCCTCCGGTATCTTAAATAGCGTAGATAAAGATAATACAGTGCCCCCTAAAAGATGTGTTGACCTTACTAAGTCGAAAATGTGTGAACCTACTTATTTATTTTAATTTTACGTATCACTGTTTTTGGGACAGAGACACAAAGTTTTGCGAACGTATAAAATTACATAAGAATTGCCGTTAGTGCGCTCCATTCAAATGAAGTTAAATCTAGTATTTTGGATTCAACCAATGTACGCACGGCGACAGATCAACCTACCCATAGTTGGACCTTATGTCCATGAACATGGAGTTCAACTATGGGTAGGTTGATCTGTCGCCGTGTCGTGTCAATGATTTTTTTAAACACGACGTTTTTTTTTAAGTTTGTTGATTTTAATTGGTTAGTATTCAAAATATAACCAGATTTCGTTTGTATGGAGCGCGACAACGGTAATCTACCCTTAACACAAACAATTATCATGGTATTTTTATTACATATCATATATCTATTCTATGGATTTAGAATCTATGCAGTAGAATAGTTTGTTCAAACTAAACTACAGTCGTGCATTATGATTTTGCAGGTCAATAACATTTGACCTTCAATAACATTTGACCTCCGGTCACCGATTTGACATAACTACACACATCCATAACGGGTTAACAACGGATAACAAAAAAAAACAAGTTTCAAAATAGGTTCAGTGGATCACGAATATACATAAGTAGGTAATACAAGATATCTGAGTGGTGATGTCTTAAAAATGTGAATTTGTTTTTAACTGGGCAATTAACGATGATTAGACCATCGAACTCAACAACTTTTTCTATGGGACAAACATCGAAATCGTGAAAAAAATATCATCCTGTCCCATACATTTGGGTCGAGTAGGTTTGCAGTTTTGTACGGGACAGCAGATTTTTTACAGTTTGTGTAAGCACGCATCACTTTAAAAGTACTGAACCGATTTGAATGGTTTTTTTTTTTTAAAAGCAGAGGTCTATTTTGGATTAACATTATTTCATTGCGATCGGTTCATTCATTCAAAAGTTATGAGTATTTAGAGTCTGTGGTCTGGAGTGCGATTTTTGAAACTCATACTTTGAACTCAGCAGTTGAAAATTTCAATATTATTACGGAGATATGCATTTTTCTACTGTTGTCTTGAGTTTCATAAATCATACTTCAGGAGTGCGATATTTGAATGTCAAATCAGCAGTAGAAAGATGCATATCTCCTTAGTAATTTTGACATTTTCAACTGCGGAGTTCAACGAATGAGTTTCAAAAATCGCACTCCTGCGCGTATGTACGAAGTCACGGGCGCCGCCGCTAGTGTAGAATTTACCTATCCAACTCAACAGACTTTATACGTAACCTGATAGATGGCTGCCATTAAAACTTTACCCATTAAAGTTGTCAATACTTAATCAGATTTTGTTCTGGCGCTGCCTGCACGTTCTATTTAATTAAATTCCAACATTTAATATTTTCCATCGATCGTTAAACTAATTTACGGCGTGTGCATGTCACAGTCATTGCATCGTTAATTTATATTTAAATCTTTTAAGGGAATATACAGAGCACGCTCCATGCAAGCGGAGTCTGGCTATATTTTCAGTACTAACCAATTAAAGTCATTTGTACATTTTTCAGAAACAA
Organism: Agonopterix alstromeriana; assembly: GCA_963924505.1. Taxonomy (NCBI): domain Eukaryota; kingdom Metazoa; phylum Arthropoda; class Insecta; order Lepidoptera; family Depressariidae; genus Agonopterix; species Agonopterix alstromeriana. Next base: position 7,688,495 of record OZ004678.1, read on the forward strand.
TCTAGAAACTAATCTCTATGTTTGTATGAAGTCAGATTTTCGTTAAAATGTATAGTTTTAAAGTTACAGTGCCTCAAAGATTTCCATATAAATCTTAAATTAATTCTAGCACTAAAACTGTATCTTTAATGAAAATCTGACTTCATAAAAACAGAGATTTGTTTCTAGATGGTTTCTGAATAATGTCATTGACTTTAATTTGTTAGTATTGAAAATATCACCGTATTTGTTTCTGATGGATACAATTTGTTCAGTTTGATGGTTGATGTGGTTTAAAGGTTAATGATACTTTTCCTTACACCGTGTAGAATAAAGCAAGTCATTCGTCACTTGGGCTTGGGTAACAATAGTCCCGGAGGAAGTATGCCATTTAGAAGTAACTATTTTAAACTGCCCAGCCCACGGACAGTTTGCGTTGGTGTCACTCGTGGAGGTATGGCTACATTTAGATCTTAAATTAAACACTATTTAGGGTTAGGTTACCTACGGGATGCAAACTGCATTTTACTTTGAACCAATGTAGGAGGTAGATCAGTTACTATAAGTGTTGGGTCGGTTGTATGTCGGCTTTTAATAACACAATTTATCCTACCTTTCTCTCCCTTGGAATATTATCCCTCAGCGATCCCTTGGAGTAGGTAATTTGACGAAAATCTTTCGTTGATTTTTAAGTCAAAAACTGAATTTAAGGGGATATAATTCGGAGCGCGCTCAAAACGAACAAACGATGTTTGGTCATATTTTCAATACTAACCAATTAAAGACGATGACGTTTTTCAGAAACAATCTAGAATCTAATCTCTATGCTTTTATGCTATCAGATTTTCGTTAAAATATACGGTTTCAATGCTAGGATTAATTTAACATTTGTTTGGAAATCTTTGAGGCACTGTAACTAAAACTGTACATTTTTACGAAAATCGGACAACATAGAAGCATAGAGATAAGTTTCTAGATTGTTTATGAAAAATTGCAGTGACTTTAATTGGTTAGTATTGAAAATATGACCAGACTTCGTTGTATGGAGTTATATTTGAACAAATGTTTAGGGCTATGTAGGCGATTTTGAACTACTATTTTGTATTTCTCGTAGAGATAGAATGATAAATATTCCCTATTTCCATCAATGTCACCTAAAATTGAAAAACTTACCGAGTCGCCTATTTTAGAATTATCAAAAACAAAGAGATCCAAAATCGTTCGACGGTCTGCAAATACACACTGAATGTTTTAGCGAATCGATTTCAAACGAAACCAAACGTGCTATTAATTCTGGAATCACATGGTTATCGTGAATATTTTTGTACCTATCATCGGCACTGAGCATGACCACTGGATGCGACCGTCACATCTTCCTATAGACCGAAACAGAGTCATTCAACTGTGATGCGAATCTATTTGTAGTGTCGGCCTTTACTTTTTGTTTCTTTATTTTGAGAAGATGTCTTACTCTATAAATACTACGTGTTAATGAATAAGCGCAAAACCTCGTACACCCCAACTGATTTAAAACAAAATAATTAGATTGAAAGCCGTGGTGGTCCAGTGGAGAGTAACCTTGCCTGCCGTGCAGGAGGCGATGGTTCGACCCCCGTCCAGACCGACTCGTACCAATGAGTTTTCGGAATTTATGTACGATTTGTAACACCACTGGCTTTTCGGTGAAGGAAAACATCGTGAGGAAACCTGCATGCTTCAATTTCGAGGCATGTATTGTAACCAACTGTCCATTATGTGGCGACGGGCTCACCCCCCCGTCACACTGGACAGAGTTTCGGTACTACTGGTGAAACGTGGATGTTCTAAGGTTTCAGGAATATCTCTGACTACCCCCTCGGGGAATATAGTCGTGAGCATATGCTTATGAATTAGATTGTAACAATAATTTCATTATTTTGATAGTTTAAATTTAAAGCTATTCGCATTTTAAGTTTTCAGGCAAAAATTATTTTTATCATTTCAGCAATTAATGAAAGCACTAACGTGCTCGTTACATTTTAAGAATCTTGTTTTGGTAGTAAGTAGGGTGATGTGCCTGTGCGGTGGGTTGACATTGAGTTCAGTAAATTTTAAATTTTGCAAGCAAATTATTTAATATTTTGAAAAAAATATCCGAAGTTGAAACCATGATAATTTGATTTTTAACGAAAATCTGACTTCATACAAACATAGAGATTAGTTTCTAGAGTGTTTCTGAAAAATTGCATTGACTTTAATTGGTTAGTACTGAAAATATCACCAGGCTTCGTTTGTATGGAGCGCGTTCCGAATTACATATTATATTCCCTTCAATATTTGACAAGCTTTTTCAACCAAAATCAAACCGGCCAAAAGCGTTTCGGACTCGTCCATGACGGGCGTCCGCAGCCATCGTACTCATATTAGTATGAAAACTTTTGATAAATGATTTTTGTTAATGAAACGGAACCCTAATAAAACTTGCTAGGTAATGTATGATACAATATCCATTAGTACCTAGTCAGTTATAAATTACAAGTTAAAACACCGACGTGTATTCATGTATTGTATGCTATTGTATGCAACAATTGTCGCCGCAATAACAGGGTATAATTCCGTGTGATGGGAGGCAATGCTGTTATGTGCCATGCATTGTTGCACGACAGACGCGGAAAATTGTCGAATGCATTATGCACTCGCGAGTTTGACATGCATGTAATTACTATCTACATACATTTCTGTGACACGCAATGGAATGAGAACAAGGGATTGCGTGTATAATGCAGTGATTTTTACTAGGTATATACAGGGTGTAAGTGACAGCCTAGCAAATACTGAAACGGTGAACACAGACCATCAAACTGAACAACTTTCACTATGGAGCCTATCTCAGGAAACGTGAAAAAAAATTAGCTGTCTCATACAAAACTGTTGCACCTACCCGACTGAAATGTATGGGATGGTAGTTAGGGTATTTCTTATTATACCTATTGAAAATTATGGAACTTACATAGGCCGGTGGTTTAGATGAGACGGGCAATCAAAATGGTAATTGTTGTTAACTTAATCAAACCTAGAATCGGTTGTTTAGGTATAAATATTGAATAGGTAAGTACGAGTAAGTACCGTCTCAAGTATATTTTTGGACAAGATCGATAACTGACCAACAGGAGTGTGATTTTTGAAACTCATACGTTGATCAACAGTTGAACAGGTAGGTACAATTAGGTAACTATACGTAAATATCGTCTGCTCTCTAACGGTGAAGGAAGGCATTGTAAGGAAACTGTATTGTGTATACGCTGATGAAGAAATGCTGATGCGTAGGGATGGTATCATACGTCTACCAATCGGTTTGGTTCAATACCTATGCATTGGTGGACTTACGCCCTTATAGTACACCGTTCTTGATTGAAGGCTTCTGTCCTGCACGTCTAGTATAATTTCTCTACACGCGCGCGACGCGCCTTCGCTGCATAGAAAATAACCGGTTCCCGCGATTTTCGGAGAGCGAAAGTCGCGCTTGCCGCGACCTGTAGTATGATGATAGCGATGATAAATTATACAAAATATAAGAAAATTTAAAAAAACAGCTCAAAATCCGAGCGTTTATAAAACGCTCGTGTAAAAAAGAATGATTTTGGGCTATGGCAACATTGTTCTTAGCTGTCATTTTTGTTGGAGTTTGCTTGCAGAAAGCTACAGATGCGACAGTACAATTTGCGCTTAGTTCCAACATTTCCGGTTTCGCGCTGCCTTTGTCAAGCTAGTTTGTATAGAACTTGTAGTTATAGGTATGTATATAGTTATTCCGGAATGCAGATGCAGAACTCATGGGCAGGCCTATGCTTTAGTTTGCCGTTTTGGCGTTGAAGTCACATTTTCCCTCATGAAACGTCATCACTGGATGATGATAGGACGCCATATTGAACTTATAGCAATAGCAGCGTTATGCCGTGTTGTTGCGTCAGAAACTTATACAGGGTGTTACATAATTAACCAAAAAAAATAAAATCCTTCATCGAAGCCATTTACTAAAAAATCCCAACTCTAGTGATCAGCTGATAAGGTCATTCAATCTGAAGTTGACCTCTGAAACATAGACTTTTTTTTTCAGAAGGGTAATGTTTGTAAGTCATTTGTACCTAAATTTCAGTAAGAGGCAAAGATGCTTTTTTTTCCGAAAAAAGAAATTGTAAGAGGCTTAAATTATCTAACATGAAGATAAATATGAATATTTTTTTGAAATTATTCTTTATTGTTTATTTTTGTCAAATCTGTTATTTATTCTTTTTTAGGGCTTAATATTCAAGTTAGTTTAGTATTAAAGATAACTTCGAGAATAATTATCTTTTAAGTTAAGCACTTACAAGATAGTGGTTAGTAGTGGAGACAACACAGAGACTTTACGACGTGTCTGCTGCCGTTTAGTCTTTGAACTACCAGGCAGCCAGAATTTTGGCGCCATTTGCTAAAAATAATTATGCGGGTTCCGCACGTGTAATTCTTTAAATTAAAAGTTTTGCGTACGTTGTCGTGCGTCTTCATAGAATACAGTGGCCGGCAAACAATGGATGAGCAAAATTAAAATAAACATCCATTTTACAGCTGAGATCCCCATGATCTTCGAATCGGCTGACCTGATCTTCATGAAAATCATCAATGTTAAACTAGCTTTCTAATAAAACCGATAAAAAACGCCGTCGCCGCGATAGCGCACAAATGTTCTGTACCATATGGCCGGTTAGTTACACCCTGGCGATAAGAACGGGTTCGATTCTTACGCTACACAATTTCAAGAGAAAAAAGATAAAAAGTTTTTCTGGTTTGTAGATAAAGTCTTCTTCTTATCGTGTGGGCAGCAAGCCCTGTTATGTCAGAGTTTTTCAGACCTCCTTACGGCCTCTGACGTGGTTTTTATGACTACCACCAGAGAAAGTAGCCGGTACCAACGGCTTAGTGTGCCATCCGAAGCACGGATTCATCTTTATTTTCAGACAATCAAGTGATTCAGCCTGCAATGCCCTAACCAACTGGGGAAAAACGCACAAAGTAACATATCACTAGGTGTCCCCCGTGGAAATCGGACCCACGACCTCCGTGTCAAGAGCCCAATGCTCTTAACCATTAGACCACGGAGGCAGTTGATAAAGTGAAACTACGTTAGTAGTGTGTAAACTACTAGTACTAGGAGACTAGAGGAGAGGAGAGATACAGGGATTTCAAGCTTCATATTTGTTTGTGACGGGACCCTAATTGTAAGACAAAGATAGGTGATAATTTCTCTATGTGACATTGATGCACAACATTTTTTGAAAATGTTGTTTTTAATGCTCGTTCCAAAAAAGCGGCACATTATGACAGCAAAATTACCACTAAGTATCTATTAATTATTCGTAAAAGTCTTGCAAGTACCTACGTAAAAAGACAATAATCAGTTATTATTTTTTAACCATTATTAACCATATCAGTGCGAGCTAGCTGCCGGCGCGGCGTCGGCTGCTGTTTTGGATGCCAGCACTAGCAGAATCCTACAAGCCCCCCGTCAGCGGCCGCCATTTTGGGTGCCGGCGGTGGCAGCCGTTGTTTAAAATCTTGGCTGCCGGCAGTATTACCTATCGCTTGTTCCCAATGGCGTTATTTTTGGTTGCCAGCGCTCCAACAGCGGAGGCACTCCCAATTTTTTTAAATTTCATTCAACAAATACCTACCTACCTATTATCAATAATGGGTAACATAAAAAAAGTACTGCAGAAAAATAAAACTAATGCACTTAATTGGAAATCTATGATGTAGGTGTTTACCGACTGATTTGCCGAATATGTGAATAATGTGCAAATAATGTAATGAAAAAAAAATAAGACGGCGCCTGCGACGATACAGGGTGAAATGGTTGCCAACCCCGGGACTACGATGGTAGTTTGTTTCGCGCGCAAACCGCGGGCGACTTCCTACGCTCTTATTGGCTGATTGATGACCAATATGGCTACCGCTACCGATATACCTACCTTTAGATATCGCCGCGCCGCCTTGTAGGGGTTTCTTTGAAATTTGCACTCAGTGTTGCCGGATTGGGGATTTTTCCACAATTTTGGGGAATCATTCCGTTCTATGAATAGAATCACTGGGAAAAATTTAATCACAATGGGTAAATTTAGGGACATTATTTGGACAAATACAATACAATACAACTATTCTTTACGTAATACCAGTTATCAAGTTAGTGTCGTACTGATCCGGGGAGTGTCATAGGGTATATCACGTGTAAATAAATCTTTAGGTAGCTGTCATTTTGTGTAATATTAAATTCGGGTTCGAATTTTTTCTTTTACCTATTTATTTGTGTATTTCCGTTAAATAAACCTTAGGGAACAAAACGTATCATCCTGGAGGAAAATAAAATGAGGAAATGTAAGAAATAGTATTTGGCAACCCTGGTTGCACTTGCATATCAATTAGTCGATTTTTTCGCTTGCTTGTTTTGTTTTGATTTGATTGATGCTTTATCGTAATTTGAAAAAATGGCTTAGTAGGTATTCTACCATGGAATATGACGATATGATACTATGTGTAGGCCATGAGGATAGTAATTTAAATCGTGCCCGCGAACTGTATCGTCAACGGTTTATCGATGGCAGGCCACCTGCTGAACAGCGACGGTTACCACCATACCAATGCTTCTTGGATACGGCAAGACGCTTGTATTCTACCGGATCATTTCATCGATCCAGTGGCAGTGGACGCCCGAGCACTGTCGAACCCGGGCAGGTCGAGGAGGTGTTAGAGCAAGTAAGCCGTAGGCAGTTGGAATAAAACTCTAACACCAGGGCTTGCTGCCCACACGATAAGAAGAAAAGTTGGTTGTGTAAAATGTGAAGTTGTGTGTGTGTGTTGAATTGAGATCGCCCGAAGAGACAGTTTGAGTCCCGGATATCACGCGTTCTCCACGAAAAAGAATAAGTGGTGAGTAGATTGATGCTAGAATGTTACCTATTTGATTGAGTCGTGATATTTTAAAATTAAATTATAGCAGGTAAAATATGGAAGATACCTACATACTCTGCCTAAAACTTCACCATTTTTCACGTAAAGAATAGGTCATTTAAGTTCAAAGTGAAATAGCTAATTTAGTTTAATACAAACTATTTAGTTAAGAAACATTTTAGTTAGCTCCTGGTACTAGCCTGGTAGTACCAGGAGGTACGAAAAGGAGGTAACATTTTTAGTAAGAGGTAGCGGGTAATTACTCCTGGTAAGGTTAATGAACTTAAAATAGTGCTGCGCTTCTACGATGCCGATTTAATTTTTTTATTATCGATAGTTAATTTTTCGATAAATAATTATCTTACACTACGGTTGTCATACATTGTCAATAGACTCTTTACAAGGGACCCTTCAACACCTTTTTTTCTTTAGGGGTATTTTTGTAACACCCTGTATTTTGGTATTTTTCCTGTTATTTTCGTTTGAGTTGAGAATTCTTGAGAAGCCCAAACTCTGCTCCGTTGTATGACATATTAATATTGTTTATTAATTATTTATAAATATCGTTATTAATTACTTTGTTCCTTGGTCAAATATCCCTATTTTTGTATTCCGGAATAACTGTATAAAGGGTCCAACTTAATATGCTGACACTTTTTTAAGGGGATGACCCGACCGTTAAATTGAAAAACATTCTCTATGGCACTAACATCGAAATCGCGAAAAAAAAATCTGGTGCCCATACATTCGGTTCAAGTAGGTTTGCAGTATTGTAAGGTAGTTTTTTTTTTTCGCGATTTCGATGTTGGTGCCATAGAGAATGTTTTACAGTTTAACGGTCTGACCATCGCCTTAAAAAGTGTCAGCATATTAAGAAGCACAAGTTCTATACAAACTAGCTTGACGACAGCAGCGCCAAAACGGAATAGTTGGAACTAAGTGCAAATTTCACTGTCGCATTTGTATCTTGCTACATTTACATATCAGGAATCTGTGGTGAGGTGACAGCAAAGAGTATAGTAACGATACCAAAAGGAAAAGAGAACCCACTCGCGCGGTTTCTGTAACCCAAATTAAAATCGTCTATCCTTATTACAAATTACCCCTTCAGTTGATTGGTTGGTAGTAAACCAATGGACGGTTGACTGATTACTATATAAATATACGTAGGGATAGGTAGGTATGTATGCCTAAAGTCCGGCCGCTGAAAGATTGCGTTTGACAGTTACCATAAAATTGTAAAAAACTGAATGAAAACTATAAATGTCGATCATTATTTAGTAGCTTTATGAACTTAAAAGGGCAATTAGTGCCCTGTGTACTAGAGTGAGCACAGTTAAACAATATTTTCATTCAGTTTTTTACAATTTTATGGTAACTGTCAAACGCAATCTTTCAGCGGCCGGACTTTAATATTACTTTCTTTCAATGGATATACTGCCTCGGCTTTGAAATGTCTCTTTAAAATACAATAGGTACCCTTGAAAGTCACATTTCGAAACGAGAAGCAGAAACAGGACTCATTTTTCGAAGAATCACAAATAACTTAACACAATCATTCCACACGCAACACGCAGTTCCGCCATCTTGATACAAAGAGAGTTGCCAGTAGCTAGGACCAAATTTGCTCTGCTATGGTATAAATTACCCTTAGATGCTTTTCAAAAAATATTTAAAAGTATGCAAATAATTTTATTTCAATAATAAATTTGTGCTGAAAAAAATCTTGTGTAACATCATAAACATGTTCTTTTTAATTTAAAATCATTTGTTTTTTTTCTATTTTAATGTTAATCTGTCTACTCATGTTTACTATAACTACTGATTAATATACAATAAATAACGGCTTATTAAAGTACCCTACTAGGGGAGTTTTACTCCACAAAATCAGAATACCCATACTTGCACTTTAACGACATCTACTGTGTTAAAGAAGTACCTGGTTGGCAGATTTAGGTTCGGGGAAATTCTATAGATGACGTCTTTTTCTATGTAACTTTGACAAATAAGGTCACTGTCCCGCCACTGGGTGACAGTGACAGGCTGGACAGAGCAAGCAAGATAAATAAAAGTTTGATATATTTAGTTATTCGCGGGGAAATAATTTTCAGCTTTTAATAAAATCTTAATCTATCAGAAATTCAATAATAATGATGTCTCAAATCGCAGATAACGTGCGGAAAGATTTAATCAGACTGGTACCTTTATCACTAGTGGAAGAGATCTCATGTTTTGTTTTCTACGATCACCATCCGAAAGACGACAATAATATCGATATAACAATTTGTACGAGACGCGGAGAAGTGAAGGAATTTTATCAAAGAGAACTTGTGCATTCCGCCTCACTCGAGACGACGTTGTCTCCTACAGAAATTGGGATCCTCAGAAATAGTAAATGTGAACTTTTTTACTACGTCGCTATGGAAGGAGAACTCGTGATTTTGTCTCGGAAAGGTCAGTTGCAGGTCCATCAACGAGTGACCAACGTGGAAACCTTTGATGTCAATGATTCTGTTTGTAGTGGCTCGGCTAACCTTAAAATTGTCATAAAAGATGATGCAGTACCACTAATTTTTGATGATGACTTTAACAATCTAAGTGATAGGTACACTTATCGTGAAATTGAGTCTGATGATTCGTTACCTTTACTAGTAGACTTAACGAGGAAGCTATCTGAAGCTAGGTACAGTTACGAGACGAACAAAAATGCGTACAAAACGTTGATGAATCTTCGACATAAGACTGCATATACAACGTACAAACAAAGTAATCAACACACTGATGATGCTGTTTTTAAATGTGATGAAGGGGTATGTATGAGAAGTAAAGTGTTTGCAAAACGCATTGATATCTTATATACAACGTGTTAATGAATAAGCGCAAAACCTCATACAACCCAACTGATTTATAACAAAATAATTAGATTGAAACAATAATTTCATTATTTTGATAGTTACAATTTAAAGTTTAATCACATTTTAAGTTTTGAGGCAGAAATCATTTGTTATAATTTCAGCAATGAATGAAAGCGCTAACATGCTCATGGATACATTTCAAGAATCTTGTATTGGTAGTAAGTAGGGTGAGTGTGCCCTTGCGGTGGGTTGAGATCAAGTTCAGTAAATTTTTAATTTGACAAACAAATTATTAAATATTTTGAAAAAAATTACCTATGTTGAAACCATGATAATTCGATTCTACTCTCGTTTCTAAACAAACTACTTTCTAGTTTTGCGTTAATTCATTAACACGTTGTATAACTGAACTAGATTCACAATCAATGTTCAAAAAATGGCTTAGACGCTAAAGCTCTTTTTTTGTACTAGCTGACAGTAAAAATGCCAAATATGACTAAATTTATGAATCATGCATACTTAATTTGTGTGGGTTATTCTGTCAATGCGGACAAAAATTTGCTAAGACTTGATATGAGACTGGGGGTCTAGTATAAAAGGTCATTGGCAAAAAGACATCTGCGTTTCATACGTTTTTGGTCCAAATGTGAAAGTGTGGGCAACAAAAACTACTGCTATATTTTATTAGAACTTGTCTGTCTAAGCATTTCTTATTATGGCATGAAAGCTGTAAGTCTTATTACATCAAAAATGTATGAAACGGCAAATTTAACAAACCTTAATAAAACCAAGGAAAATGGCCCGACAGCTCTGGAGCCATACTAAAAATGCTGAGACGGACCAGTTCTAACAGAATATAGCCTCGGCTAATTTCATCGAAAATGTACGAAAAGGCAGATTTTTCGAACCCAAATAAAATCAAGGACAATGAACCTACAGCATTGGTGTCATAATAATAAATGTGTAGATGGACAAGTCTTAACATAATATAACTTTTTTTTTGGCCTGCTCTTTCACATTTTCGAAAAATGCCGAAAAGTCCTATAGTGAAACGTCTTGAAGGTGAAATTTCCAAAAACGAATCGTTCTGTCGGCGAACCGGCCCATGGCGAAACATCCAAAAACGAATTGTTCTGTCGGCGAACCGTCCCACGGCGAAACGTCGTTCGGAGAACAGTCTTAAATTCAATAAGATGGTATCTTGTAATAGTAAATATTGTATGCCAGTATACAGGGTGAAATTGATATCATTATAAATAAATAAAATAGCCTTTATTCACCGACACAATATTTACCTTATTCTACACTTTACTTAATTAAGTTTAATTATGCATTTGGTCGAGTTGTCCTGAGACATAGGCCTCCTCCAACCTTCTCCACTCTGTTCTTTCCTTTGTACTTAATTTCCAACCCTTTGGGAAATCATCCTCCCACCGTCGTACCGGTCTGCCTCGACTGCGTATGCCATCTCTTGGATACCATTCTGTTATTTCCCTTGTCCATTTTTCCTTTTTGGATCGCATCATGTGGCACGTCCATCTCCATTTGAGCAGTCTCGTCTTACGGGTCACATCTGTCACTTTTGTTTTCTTCCTTATACGGGTTAGTCGCCACCTATCTCTCAGTTTGATTCCTATGATGCTCCTTTCCATTCCATGTTGACATACTTTTAGTTTTTGAAATCTGCTGTTCCATACTAAACTAAACTGCAATGCAGTTTTTTTGCTCTGATCGGTTTGCTGCCATAGTAAAAGTTGTTCAGTTTGATGGGTCTAGTTTAAAAGGATGCTAACGATATCAATTTCACCCTGTATGTCTGAGGAATGGCACAATAAAAGGGAGGCCTATGTCAAGCTGTGGGTTGGTGTTGTGGTCTTTTTGTTTTTGATATGTAAATTGGTATGCCATCAACTTTTTAGAAGAAGTAGTATACACATATTATTTATGTTTCAGGCCCCATTAAAAGTCAAGACACCACAACCATGGATAAAAAAGTGTAATGAGAAAGTTGTTATAATTTTAGAAGTTCAAAACACATGTGAAGAGTAAGTATTAAAATAAACAAGATTACTGTTTACATTTTAATTATTTAGGTACCTACATATTCTTAAAAATAATTTGTTGCCTGTGATATTGAGGGTTCCTTCTATGGGTTCCAGCAACAGCATATTTGAATATCAGAACACATTGTTCATACACCATTAGGTAGTTGTATGTGGTTATAAAATTAGACAGAGACAGGCAGATTTTTTTTTAAAGTTCACAAGGTTTTGTTGCTGCTAGAATAGTATTCACCTTTGCAAACTCACCAGTGTCTCATTAATCCCTCGTCTTTCGGAACACAGAAACATAGAAAATGTATAGACTAGATTCCCGTCCAGATACAATACATTTTCTATTGTGTCTGAAATCTCTACACACAATGGGTTAAGGGTTGAGACACATGGGAAGCCGTCTGCCATCGACGCAGCGACGACGGCGGACGGCGTCCCATACTTAATGTCATTTTTGTATGGGCCTGCCGTCGTCGTCGGGGAATGTGTCCCAACCCTAAATAAATTAGAATAGAATCAATGCATAGGGAACAATAGGACATTTTTTTTGTGCAAAAGTTCATTGTAAAAAAAAATTATGACTTAATTTCAAAGCTAGGACTCTAATCTTTATCATATTCATTTTATAAACTTACAGACCAATAGAAGATGTACAAGTATTACTACACGGTACCAGACCATCAATGACATATGAAACAAAAATTTACGAAAAAATCCCTACATCTCCATTTTGGAGAAAGAAAGATTCACAGAAGATTAAACACAACACTGAAACTGCCATTGCAGTTACTATAGGCCCAAAAGAATTACAATCCAATCTTACAAGTAAGATACAGTTTAACATGGTAGTTTTCTACAAGAAACGGGCCAAGGAATACTTGAAAACAATTGAGGATGTTGTTATATCTGCTTTGGACACTATGGGGCTACAATTTGATGCTTTATCGTTGCTTCTTGATATGCCAGAGGAACATAGAATATACTTAGCTGTACTAGCAACGACCGAGAAGATAGAACTCTGTTTACGACATATCAAGGCCATAGATGACCCTGCGGTTGATTTACCGAATTTAATGTCCCAGCATCTGCTAATGGACCATATGACTAATACAAATATTGTCATAAAAACAATGCTACATAGTTGTTTGACTGGTGTGATGGTAGTTTTTGAGCAAGATGAGGCTGAAAGAATTAGAAAAGACTATTGGAAAATTTCTCTTCATACAAGGTATGGTTTTATTTTATTTATGTGCTTATGCTCACGACTACCTATATTCCCCGAGGAGGTAGTCGTGATATTCTGAAAACTCTGAACATACTCATTTCACTAGTAGTATTGAAACTGTCCAGTGTGATGGGTAGTGAGCCCGTCGCCACATATAATTGATATTGGGTACAATAAATACATGCATCGAAATTGAAGCATGTAGGTTTCTTCTTTTTCTTCACTGAAAAGCTAGTATTGTTAAATCTATACATTATAATAACATTGTAAACTTGGTGTGGATGATATTTGGATATTAGACCATTTAATGATTTTTGTCTGCTTGTCTGTGTCTGTTTGTTTGTACAAGTATAACTTATTAAGTAATTAACCGATTTTGATGGGCTTTTCACAAAAGCATAGGGCTTAGTTTGGATTAACATTCGGCTTTATTTCATCGCAATCGGTTTATTCAATCAAAAGTTATGAGTATTTAAGCTCAGTGGCCTGCGCGTACCAGGTCGCGGGCGTAGAGTTAGTCGTACAAATATCTAAATCTCATTGGTACAGGTCGACTTGGACGGGATCGAACCATCGCCGTCTGCACGGAACATTTACTCGCAACTAGACCAACACGGCTGTGAATATATGTATTTAATTAATATATGTGATAGCAACATAAATAAGTTGTTTCTTAACTATTATAAAACTGTAACAGAAGTGTGTCTGTACATTGAAAATATTTACAAAAAAATTATGACGATATGGTTTTTAGGTGTCCTCCTCAACCATCAACCTTTTTTTAGTATTTTTGTCTGTCTGTTTGTGTGTTTGTTTGGTCGAGCATCACGCGAAAACTACTGAACCGATTGTGACAAAACTCTTTTCTTTGATAGCTTATGATCTGACTTAAAATCTGGTACCAATTTGTGCGGATGAAGTCGCGGGTTAACTCTATTATTATATATAGTTGTTTGGATTTGGGAAGATTTCAATACAAATAACATACTATGCATTATTTTAATGATTTGTTCTATTTTAATAATTCCAGGAGCCCAGGTCAAATTCTAGCTTTCATCCACTGCATCCATGACGCCATTCCTCAGAGAATTATAGTGACTGCTCCACATCATAAATTGTCTCCAAGAAATGAAGAACTGTTACATTACGATGAAAAAATAACAGATTGTCCAGTGAAAACTAACTACACTCATTATGGAACATCTATGCTTAACCAGACAGCAATTTTGCTAGAATATTTAGACAGTTGCATGATACAGATGAATTCAAGTAAAAATCCAGTTGTGCAAAGCAAAGTTGGAAGTGAAATTGATCTCTTCGTCGGAGGTGTACCAGCATATTTAGAGTTCAGGGACAAAATGATGAAGGAAGGTTGGAAAGGTGTACAATCTGTTCGGACAGAAATAGCTGCTCCTGATTCAGGATCTGAAGGTATTGCTTTTGTAATTGAATAATTTATAAATAAGACATCTTTCCTGATTTTTTTAAGTACCTACCCTAATATTAAATTAATGCATTTTGTGAAAATATTAAATAAGGAATTTTTTCTACGTCAAATGAAAACACTGGAAAAACTTCATCAGTCATTTTTATTTCAAAAATCATAGTTATAAAAACGCCGTTTTTATCTTTTTTTTGTTATAAATAGAGTATAATTAATAATTCAGGGTCTTCATAAGTAGACCAATTCGGAATCTGACTCTTCTAGTTAGATTCCATTAAACGAAATATAAAATTATTGAAAAAAAACCTAAATATTGTTTTTTCAATATTATTAATGATCTACATTATTAAAACAGCTGTCTAAAATTGTAACAAATTGCTAAAATAAATCAATAACATTAACTTACAACACATACAGATGTAAAATATTAATCAAACCTTACTTGCAAACAGTACAAAAGCAAACAAACAATGAATAAGTATATTTAATATTAAAATAATTTTACTAAGAATTTATTACTTTGAGCATTCTATTATTTTAACTATTATTGATATCTTATTGACTAAACAATACAAATAAAAATAATCTTACAGAGATTGTCAATAATAATCATTGATCTCTTATTATATAAGAGAGCAGTGATAATGCTTAATTTCTAGCTTCAAATATAAAATAAGTAGTTGACAGCACATAAGTACATATATTTTCTCATTTGTCTAAAACTTATTGTAGTTTTTCATATTAACGTTTATTATTGCTTAAAACTATTTTGAGTATACCCGGTTTCCCTTTTGCGATTTCTCAGCACCATTATATCAGCTATCTAAATTATCTACGTGTTAAAACTAAAATGATACAAACGAACAAGAAATCCATAACCGAAAACCCCTGACTGTTGGTAACAAGCAATCGTATTTTGCTGTGAAATCAAAAAATAATGTACATCATTGACTCACTAATTTTGCTATTAAACTATTGGCAATCAATATGATATTGAACTATTGGCTATGAGGATAGACATTTCCGGACCTCATGAAGATGTTCTCATTTCATCACTCAACTGCACACTGTACGGGTAACGCCTGTCATCTGCCGATGCAGTGTGTCCGAAACCAGAAGGATGCCTGCCAGGAACAAGGATTGCCTGTGCGTAATCAAGATCCGCAGGATGAGCTCGAGGAATGTATGCCACCGCTAAGCCACGGTTTATACAGAAGAGACGATGTTGCGGTGGCGGATAATCGAAGTAACACAATTGGTATTGGTATTGGTTGAGCGGGCTCATTTTCCGCAACTCGACGTCCAAAACTCGAAGTAACACAATATAAACCTTATAGTACGTAGCATAGCGACATTTTTGTCGTAAAGGAGAATCGCGCCCGCGCCTCCAGGTGACGTCGCCTGAAGGTGTTACTTTGACTATCCGCCACCACCACACGTCTCTTCTGTATAAACCGCGCATAAAATTTGGGTTAACAATTCCTCATAATATTAAAATAAAATTATAACAATCAAAAGATTCTTTTGAACGTTAGAAAAACATACTAGGGTGTTGCGAAAGTACCCTTCCAGTTCAAATAATTATAATTTTTACACTATTATGAAAGTCATAATCATAATAGTGTTTCCCACCTTTATTTTCCTATATTAACAAAGATCTATAAATTTGGATTTTTGATCAATGATTGCTCATTCCCAACATCAAATGCCACAACAAAGTGGTTGTGTGCTCTAAAACAGAGAGGATATTTAATAATCAGTCAAACTGAATTCCTCTCCGGAGCACTTTTATATTTGTCAGGTACTAGGAAGCTCAATTTTGCTGCCTGACTCTTTTATACGTATTTACAAAACACTACAGCATAAACTATTATAATTATAAGTAATAAAATAAATAGTTTATCTAACTAAATTAATGTGGGATATTGAATGTAACAGATATATGACACTTTAGTTTTTTAAAACATGTGTTATCTGAGGAACTTACTAATACTATTATTGCATTGCACATCCGGCCTTTAATTCTATGTAACCATCTAATATACTAACAATAGAGGTATTTTATGTATGATCTTTAAAATATTATCTACTTATTATATTTTTATGTTATTAAGTTCTATTAAAATATTCGATTTGATCGAAAATATTATTATTAAATATTATTGCACAGGCTATTGCACATTACTTGTTCGCATTGCACGACCCATTTAACTTAAATGAATAGGATTTAGTTGTCAAAAATCTTTCGAACGCCTTTCTTTTCGGCTACTGTCTCTTGCATTTCGAATATTATTAAAACTAGCACCATTGTTTTCAGCGTTTTGTAGTTTTCTAAAGCTACCAAAATAAACAGAATGTGTCTCTATACTTTCGGCACCGGATTCACTTCTAGCTTCGTTCTCCGTATCATCACTTTCACTACAACTTACTATTTTAGCAACAACAATTTTTCTTGGAACCTGTCTAGAACTAGTAGAATCACTACTGAGATATCCTGAATCTTCTACAGTTGAACCTTTCTTTCGCCGAAATCGTGGCTTATGACTTTCAACTTTTTGTCCTTTAACAAAAGTATTTGTATTTATGTTATTACCATTGAAACTTCTACCAGGTCGTCTGTTGGAGGTTCTGTTGAAATCACCTGCCACTTTCGTCACTTCTTGCGATACATTAACGGGGTTTAGGTTTTCGTATTCCGAGGATTGTGATTCGACAGAAGCTCTCATTGGACTGCAGGAGGGTCCATAATGTGATTCATGAGGAATTGAATTTCGGTGTGCTATAGGTTCAATCGGTTTCTTCATAAATATCCTCGGACTGAGGCTTCTGTCAGTCACGTTTTTTGGATGATTTTCTATTGGTAATCTATCTATTTCCACCCGCCTCGGAGGAAAGGCAGGTTGTTCATATATTGGATCTTCGTTTGGCGGTAAAGGTGGAAGAATATCTGGTCGTGCTAGATTCTTTAACTGTTTTATGGTAGGAGGTGTAGACTGACGCTGTCGCTTAGAATGTCTAACTTCCAGTGTTAGTATGCGGCCTTCCTCCGTGGCCCAATCAGCAGCGTCTTCCCACGTGTCATCTGTAGATTCTTCTAAGCTCTTCGATCCACTAAACATAGTGGGTGAAAGTCTCGGCCGATCATTTGTATTTTTTCGATGCTCGTATTCGTTTCTCAAACTATTAAATTTTGTTGCATCTACCTTATCAATAGTTTTTGTGAATGTACCACTGCTTCTCAGCAATATGCGTTGATTTGGTGGACTGTTTTTATTGTCAATACTCTTTAGTAAATCTTTTCTGCTGAACTGAATAGTTTCGATGGTTTCTTTATGTTTCGGATGTTTACGGTCTAATGTGTCTGGTTCGAAGCCATCTGACTCATGAATTTTAATATAGTTTTCTGGCGAATCTTTTACTTCTATTGTCAAACATCCTGGTTTTTCCTCTAAGTCGTTGTCAATGTTTCCTTTGAGTTTTCGACTTCCCATAGAGCATTCAGAACCACTTGGCGATGTTGGTGTACTTCCAAAGTTGTAATTATTATTAACGTATACTTCACTTACCAAACTGTAATCGGTACTAGGTTCGGGTATTTTATTGTTATCAAGAGGTTTCGCTAGGATACCCTTCTGTTTGCCAATGGTTTCGTAGTGGTTTTGATCAATAAAAATATCTCTTTGCGGAGAGGGTGTATTACTGTTACTGCTGGAATGTTTATATACGGCATTCCTCATCGTAAGTTCTTCTTCAAGCGGTAATGCGTTACTCAAACTAGGACTAGCCTGTGAAGATGGCAGATCGGCATAATCTGTAGGTGTCGAAATTCCCTTTTTGTGAGAATTTCTTTCCAGACTGTCTGTTTCATAATCATTTCCTAATGGGCTCTCCGACGTGTTTCTACCGTAAGTTTGCTGTGCGATAGAATTTGGAATTTTACTGTGAAATCTTTCTTCATCAGAACTGCTCTGGTTGTATGATTTTGAACAATGATCAAGAGCGATGGCTTCGTTGACCATATCTGGTAGTGCATTTTTATTTGTTATGAATTTGTTTCTCCGTTGATTTGCTAGGATATTACTTCGCAGGCTTCCTGGACGATAGTCACTGAGACCAATTGGTCTTATGTCGTCAACTCTTGATACTGTTTGGCAATATGAATTATAGTTGTTAGGTGCGAAATCTAAATTTTCAAATTCCGGTAATGGTAAGTTGTAGTTTCTTGGACCAGGTTCTGACCTTACAGACATGGTGGAAGATTTTTTGGGTGTTGATAAGTTATCTGTCAAGTACATTGAGTTAGTAGCTGAGAAACTGTTTTGTTTTTTCAATTTATTATTCCGGGTTTCTGTAACAGGAAGAGATAGAAGAGAATTGACTAATCCGTTTTGGTTTGCGTTTAGTGAAAAGTCGTTGTAGAACGGCTGTTGTTTTCCTATAGGTATGTTCTCTAGCCACTTGCGAATACTATTTTGTTTATCTCCTTTATTGTTTAAGCAATTTGAACAAGCGGGCACGTCGAATTTCATGAAGTTCTGGACGTCAGTGCTATCTGATTTGCATCCCGGGCATCCAACACAACTAATCGATCGTTTCCTGCTGTTTTCTCTTTTGAGGCTGACCACACTTCCACTTCTCTGGCTTCCTAAACCTTGGTATAGTTCTATACTATTTCTGTTGGAAGGGTATGTTTCCTCTTCAGGTATTTCGTTTAGAACTGGTTGGAATCGTTTGGCTGCCATCTTGTGTTTGGCTATTGAAATGACTTCTCTGATCTTAACAAGGAATTCAAGAGCAGCAGGTGGGGGTTCCTGAAATGAGAAGAAAAATAATAAATAAGAGAAATATATCAAATATATAACTATATGCACAGAACAAATAGTAGTATAGTACGAACAGGAAAATCAGACTGCTCGTCAATTTTCGTTTGCGCAGATCAGACCAGTGTTCCCGTCAAAAGCCGAAGTCGTTTAGTAATCAAAATCGATCATGTGCGGTAGTCAAAAGGATTAAATTGGGCGCTACTGAAACTTTCTGTTTGAGTCGAATAGCAGACCGAAGGACGCTATTTCGGCGACAAGCGCGTGTACTATTTCAACTATTACCAAAAAGCGGCAAGGGCGCCGCCGCGAACGCGAATGTGGTACATCCTGATTAGACAATATCATTTAGCGCTCTATTAAAAATTTGTCGATTGCAGGGTACCTCGGTAAGACTTATAAACATGGTATTACTGTACTAACTAAGTATCTAGTAGTACTATAATTTTAGTAGTTCTGCAATCTGGTACTTACCGCCATTAATTGAGGTTCAAAGTAAGCCGGATTGAAGTAAAGTTTACGTCTTGTAGTTCCAACAGGGCGAGCGATTTCGCGGTCGTCAGTCGTTTCAACTATCGACACGTGTTCGTGAGGCAGCCGCTCGATGCCTGATTCATCGCGATGGTTCAGTTCTGAATTGTCATTTGATAACTTCGATTCTCCATGATGAAGGTGTACTACTGCTGATGTTGTTTTGCTCTGAAATGTGAGTACAAATATATACAACAGTTCCATGAATGTCTGATAAATGCTGAAGATAGAAACATAAAATTTGTATATTTTACAGAGGATATAGGTAGGGGCGCACTAAGAAATAATTTTTCGAAAATCATCTCTTTAAATGGGGTGTACAAGTTTGTAATCCACGCGGACGAAGTCGTGGGCAAAAGCTATTTTGAGCATAAATCAGTAATCAAAATAACTATATTGTTGAACGATAAAATTTGAATGATAAATGTTGTGAATACGTACATGCACCATGTGGTCTTCGCTACGTCCACTGCCATCAGGGCAGTCCTCAGAATCTGACAGATTACTACCAGAGTCACTTGGATAGCTGCTTTTAGTATCATGAAACTGTCGACCCATGGTTAATAAAGGATTTTTCTTCACGACACCGTCGTCTTGACCCATAGCATTTGGCAACGACTGTGTGCGTTCATTGTTTATCCGTATTATATCCCGTTCAGTTATTATTGATCCGTCTTTCTTCTTTAAACCTTTAAGTCTTCTATTACTACCCTCTTCAGATGCAGCCTTGCGACGTTTTCGTATATGAAGATATAAAAATACGGATGCAACGTAAATCAGACCTAGTAGCAATGAACTGATGCCTATTGCTACGTATTCGGTAACTGTGAGACCAGAACTGACAGTGGCTTCCGATGTCTGCGCGTTTGGTGCGAACTGGACTTCGGTTACATCTGAAATTTAGATTGAATAAAAGTAACAATAGCTATATTTAGATTGTTTATTGTTTCTTAGATCCTGTACATTTTTTATTTTATTTGGCACAGGATAATGAGGAGTGGCGCAATAAAAAGGAGGCCTATGCTCAGCAGTGGGTTGATGTGGGCTGATTTGATTGATTGATTGAACTCGACCTTATGTGTAGAATCGAATCATTTATTACGGTTATATCTATGACATTCGGAAGGGACAGAATTTATTTTTTGAATAAGCTCACTGGCACATAGATTGTTCTTATCCCAATCTAAAGCTACGGGGCTTCTTATTATGGAAACTAAACAACAACGACACAAACATAAAACAGCCATTACCGAACTAGGTTCCAAACAAGGGCCTCTGGTTTGGAAGCCAAAGATCACGTTTTAAGTGGTGATAGGTGCCGAACCATTCTCCCACAAGAACAATGCAAAAGAAACCTTATCCCAAATTCCTAGATGGTCGAATATTCAAAAGAAGTAATGAACATACTGTTACTTTGTTTTGGCGGTGTTCCTTGCACCCTAAAAGCGACGCAAGGAGTGAAGACACCTCGTAAATCCAGCGGTGAAGTCGGAGCCGCTGCGACGTCCCTACACAAGAGACGTACCACCATGACGCGGCCTGACATACGAGTTCGTACCTCATCTTCGCCACTCCACTGAAAAAATGCATTAAATTAGCTACCAATATCAGCTTTTAGAAATTTCGAAACGCCAATTTTGGCCTAAAACTTAATGTTTAGAACTGGGAATAGTAAAAAAGTAAGGATACGATTGGAGTCTGTTGTACTGAGGTACGAGAGCTTACTAAGCATCAATGCTAAGGCGATAAAACTAATAAATGTCAGCGCATACGGGCACAGCACGTGATGAGTGACATGAGCGTTAGCCGCGACGGGAGCCGTGTTGCTTTAAGGCTATAGCTAATTAACATGGGCGATGCTGAATACTATCTAATCTTACAAGAGAGTTTCATATAAATTCAACAGTCTTCGACTATTCGAGGTATGTCATACGAATGGACGAGGACAGTAACAAAACGGTTACTGGTGTGGTGGGACGACCCAAGCTGGTAGATTAGAGATTAGAGAAACTTATTTGACTAGTCTTCGACAAAAATCTTACCTGAAGAAAAGTTCTGCCTTCATCACGGAAAAGACTGAAAGGTACATCAGCATCGAGCGTGTTTCGTAGGTCCAGGAAACCTTTCCGCGTTAGAAACTGAGCCCCTGACACAGCGCAAATCGGAGTCTTAACATCTGCAAAATAATAAATTTAAATTAACGATCTTTACAAATGCCATTAGCAAATGCAGCAACGAAAGCAAGCACACTCACTTTGGAAGGTAATCTCTCTTGATGGATGGATAATTTGGCCTTTCAGTGGCAAATATACAAATGGGATCCGTTGCAATCCGACACCCGTGCCGAATGTAGCCAGCGAACATTCTGTAAACGTGAACAATATTAATGAGACAAAGCAAAAAATAAACAAGCATTTCACGGTGGCTTTACAGAAGGTAACTTAACTCAAATATTTGTCAAATTCGATGCATCGGTAACGTTACGACCCACAATTTGTATCGTTTTATGTTTCATTTGTAAAGGAATTAAGACTAATACGGTATCATTGGAACATAAGCTCATTCCCAAAATCTTAAAGTACTTTACTTATTAACGGTATAAAATAAATTTAAAAACGTACAACGGGAAGTTGGCTAAATGCGGTAAGTACTTTACCGGACTCTCACGGGAACACTAATTTATTGGTGAACCGCTGATTTTCATCGATTCCCAGGTCGCTATAAAAATACGACTGCTAAATACTTAAAAATTATGAGTTCATCTCTATAGCGCACCTCGAATTTAGTAAAAATGTAAATTCGTTCGATATAAAACCGGCGTGTACCGTCTTCTTAATCGAATTGTATGACATTATGAAAGTTACTGTATTGCAAAACTCAAAAATTATGCATTGCTCAAATTTCACGTAGGTATCTTTTAATGAACTTGTTATTTATTTCATTTGACACAACGAAATTACGCCGGGGATACAGTTTCAAATTAAATGTTTTTCCGTGCCTTCTGATGGAAATGGGCCAGCAATCAGAGATACAGTTCTTAGAGTACGATGACTTTATTCTTGACAATTTGAAAGGTAACAAGATTGAGGGATGTAGTGTACGGTGGGTGGACACTGTAGTGTTCAACGGGAGTTTAGACATGGTAAGACATGACACGTTACGGACGAGAGCTACTCGCAGCGGGGGTTGGCGGCACCTATTTGTAACTTGAATAACATGGGCGGTATAAATGCTAATATAAGTAGGTACATTAAAGGAGTAAATAGACATCTACGGTTAAAGGTGGATAATACACTAGAAATGATGGAATGTACGCACGGCGACAGATCAACCTACCCATAGTTGGACCTTATGTCCATGAACATAGAGTTCAACTATGGGTAGGTTGATCTGTCGCCGTGTGTACGTACATTCATATACACACAAGTCAATAACATATTTATACAACGTGTTAATGAATAAGCGCAAAACCTCATACACCCCAACTGATTTATAACAAAATAATTAGATTGAAACAATAATTTCATTATTTTGATAGTTAAATTATATAGTTATTCGCATTTTAAGTTTTCAGGCAAAAATAATTTGTTATCATTTCAGCAATGAATGAAAGCGCTAACGTGCTCATGGATACATTTTAAGAATCTTGTTTTGGTAGTAAGTAGGGTGAGAGTGCACGTGCGGTGGGTTGAGATCGAGTTCAGTAAATTTTAAATTTTACCAACAAATTATTTAATATTTTGAAAAATGTAACCTATGTTGAAACCTTGATAATTCGATTCTGCTCTCGATTCTAAACAAACTACTTTCTAGTTTTGCGTTAATTCATTAACACGTTGTATAAACACATACCATGAGAAATAATTAAAGAGTGTTGAGAAAACAAAATACATATTTCGACTACCAATTTTGACTTACCTAAGATACAAATGAATTCATAATTACGTCAAAAATTATGTATCCGAATTCAGGACAACGTAGGTAAATATATTTTTGCCTGATTTCAAAAATTCTTTTAAATAAATAAATATCTTGGACATTGTCACACAAATTATCTAGTCACATTTAAAGTACCAGAATCTAGCCTGGACTTGTATTATGATGACTAGACAACGATATAGAATACACACATAGATACAAACATCTATGGCTCGGGTACAAATATTCATATTCATCATACAAATATTTGTCCTTTACGGGATTCGAACCCGCGACTCTCGGCACAGCAGGCAGGTTCACTACCGACTACGACTGAGCAATATATTCAATTCAATTCAATATAATTTTATTCAATATAGGAGCTTACAGCACACTTATCAAACGTCAAATCTTTTTTAAAGCTACCACCGCGTCGGAACGTGTTAATGAACGAGCTACCGGGCCGTCGGGCCGCCGTTTTAAAATCATGACAGTAGAATCTACTGATTAAACTTAATCTGCAGTCTCTTCTAAGCTTCGGCTAAGTATCAAATGTTAATAAGAAATAAAGTTATGTACAATGCGGTTTTGCCACTTAATTAAAATGTGGAACCATAAATAACTTTATCAATTTTCATGTGCAAATTGGGATGTTAATATTCATGTTGGGTTATTTAAAAGAGTCAAGATAAAATTCTGTCGGCCACCCGGCATCTTTGACGCATTTTAATCGAAACCATTTATATGTATTGACGCCTTGATTCTAATTATCTGTAACGTACAAATTGTGGATGAAAAAAATTGAGGAACTAAACGGTTGTTTAAACTGATCATGAAAACAATTTTTGTAATGAGGTGTTCGCACCATTGAAGAAAATTAGTTAATTTAAAATAACAGCATTTTTTGACTTTTGATCGCCAACAACAACATAAATGAATGAACATGGAATGAACACTAGTCTTGGTCTCGGACCTATTACAAGAAAATTTTATGAAGTGAGGTAAAAAATTATGTATTGAGATTAAAAATTAAAATTTGATATGTTCTATCAGTGTTAAAATTTCTAAGAAGTTTTGATCACTGTACAATTTTAAGGAATACTTCAGACCATCAAACTTTAATCTATAACTTCTAATACAGATCTGCCCCCCTAGACAAAGTGACATTCTATTGGCGTTAACGCTAGTAGAAAATGACAGAATGTATGGATTTGACATTAGCGATCGAAACATTTTGACGATCGCTAATGTCAAATCCATACATTCTGTCATTTTCTACTAGCGTTAACGCCAATAGAATGTCACTTTGTCTAGGGGGGCTGGAAGAACACAGACATCTCAAAATTTCATCAATGTTTGAGACCTATGGGTATGAAACTAGCAGGCTTTAAAGTATCTCAGTACAAATAAATTCGGTAGATAAAATCACAAAGATACCCCCTAATTTTTAACTGACAGAGCTTTAATGTAGTGAATTGTTTTCAGAGACTATAAATGCAATGTGAAAAACTGCACGTATAACGGAGACGTGTTAAAACTAGAAAAATGTAACGTTCACACACAGTCATACAGATCTTGACCGATGATATTGCGAAGCATATCGTCTAGCTAGATACTTTCTAAACTCAACATGTGTTCCTTATTTATAAGTACGAAATAACACGTTTGATCAAACTAGAATTTCTTCTTTGATTTGTTTCTTGACAAATTGGTGAATTACTCTTGTGATTTGACTGTATTGTAAAGCGCGTAGAAAGCCTCAAATTAGTTCAGAATATTGAAGTTCGTGTCGTCTGTCTGTCTTTTCTACTTAATGTCACATACATACCTAAGAAAACAAAAATTCTAAAAAACGCTACGGGAAAAGTTCAGCTAGTTCTATAAAGTTGCTCAAAATAAAATCAACTTCACAATGATCCACCCCAATAACTACTCTACATAATACCTACGTATCATAATCAAACATTCCTGTCCACCTAACCAGTAGTGACTTAACAAAACATTATTCATAAAAGACCATTTATCAAGCAAATTGTATCTTACAAAAAGCTCAATCAGTAACTAATGGAGTTAGTGGGTGAACAAGCAAATTACCGGGCAGGTCGTCGACGCATAGCTCCCGGTCCTCTCTGAACAGCGGCGCGCGCTGCGGGCATGCGCACGCGCAGCCGGTCGCGTCGCTTGCTGCACCTGCGCCGTGCTCCGCGCATTGCGCTGCTCCACACTCATCGCCTGTAAATTATTATTAGTTCAATAAAGTAACTAGATAATATTAATAATAATCACTAGCGAGGGCTAATCTTCGTGCCACATAGATATTATTGATTGAATGTAGGTACCTGAAAGAACGAATTGTTTTTGTGAGCCATCAATTTGTGTTGCTATTAGGTTGCTGTGCTTACCTCTGTGACATGTTGCTTAAATGTAATACATAAGTTTCTAAAATATCTAACCATAAGAAATTGTCTTACTTTGCTGAAGTCTTTTGAACTCTGTCAAAACTTCGCATATCGTGGTACGACACATGAAATCTCGCACGTCTCGTCTGCGAAAACTCTAGCTGCGGCGATGTTTGCCCTGAGTCAACTGTTTGAGGCACGGAGTAGTTTGAGGGAAGCTCAAATATACCAATAGCTACGTGTGACAATGCAGGAGTCCCGACGCGTGAGGTCGCTACTTCCACGGCCACTTTGAATCATTGTCTTGGAATGGTTCTAATATCTTTGTTATCATTAGAGAATGAATTTACACATGGTAATGTTTATAAGAAACTACTTAAATTTTGGCCGCGACTAAAAAGCAGCGAGATAAACAGCCTGTTTGTCTCCACGCCACACTCTCTCAATTTCATGCCTCAGCTGATCCACCTTTGAATTTTTTAAACATCAACTCTATCTTTTAAATAAAAGTTCCTCTGGAAGTTTTATTTAAAAGAGCCATTGCAATCGGTGTGTACAACTAAAAATAGCGTAGTGTATAGCAAAAAAGTTACCAATAAGTGTGAAGACGTCCCCAGAGTCGCGGCGCGCCAGGTCTCCGAGACGCGCGCCCGCTGCGGCCGTCGCCAGGAGGAGCAGCAGCGCGGCGGCCATGCTAGCCCCCGCTGTCCTCGCACCCGCCCGCCACCCGCATTGTCATCGGCACCTGACGAGATGAATGACTTTAGGAATATTGTAAAGAGCTCATTCTGGTATAGAAGCAGGGGTAAAAACTATTGAGCAATGAATTCAGCTTGGAAAACAGCAAATTTAAATGCGTTGGTCCTTGATTATGGATCGAGGCAGAGTAATCACCATCATGAGTCATGTTTCTTGAGATCAATCGTCGTTACGCGAATAATAATGACCTTCTTGTCAGTTTTTCTTAGCACATAATTTAATCAGTTATTACATTAACCATGGATCTGACCTTTCTTTGTCAGAATTCAACGAAACAATGATTGCAAATGAAAGTCATAGCGCATCTAATAATTCGATTGTTTTACTGCTTTATAAATTGTCTTTATATGACAACGAAATGAAAAGGTTCGAGTGAAAAATCGTTTGAACGAGATAAAAATATAATACGAGCCCAGTGAAAGCCTGCACTGTTGCAAAAATTCATAAGCATTGTCTTCGGTGTTCGATTTCACTTAGTTCACATGATTTCCTCCATGACGCTGGTACCAGCCTATCTCGTTATAACTACAGTTATGATGATGAACGCTGTGGAGAAAATAAGTTATCGATTCTGCTGATCACCGATGGATGACTTTCCAAAAATGTTACACATTCGGTTGGCACGAGTCAAAATTGTTGACTTTTCGTAATTCCGTGTTTCGAGCAGCTTTTGGAGTTTACATAACTGTTCTATGCAAACATAGCACTTTAAACCGAGAACAGTCTAAGATATTATTGAAGTGACAATGTTTCACGGTAATGAGACAAACCGGCGCAGCGGTGGGTCGGACAGCGGACACCCACTCCGACACCAGTACTGTACCAGAGAATAATCAATCATTACTGAGCATATCACTCTTAAACATTGACGCAGTTTGAAAGACGTTTGAAATATAGTCACTCGTGTCTCCGCATTTTGACAAATGATTATTACCTCGACGTTACTGTAAATATCAAATAAAAATATCGACGAATGAAGTAAGGTAATCCCAAGAAATTATACAATAATAACATATAAGTTTTATGGCGTTTAAAAGCTTGCACGCGCCGTCAGCGTTCATATTGGTTTCTATGGGAAGATCGACCATTGTTGTGAGCGGCTAGATATTTTGGCTCTAAAGAACAAAGGCCACACATGTTTCATTTAAGTTTTACTGCCCGTCATTTGCGCGTCGTACGGCGTTTTCAGTAAAGAAGAGGCGATTTGCGGCGTAAAACATAAAGTTTGAGGGCGAATTATGCCTCGGTGTGCCTACAATGGAGCTAAAGAATTAATAACAAGAAAACTGTTCCTATAATAGAAAACCATTGTTTGTGATTTACTTGCGGATAAACCTGCATCGGAACTAATAGTTACTTCTGAAGGAACAAATTGTAACTTATGAAAATTATATTTAGGTACTTTAAAATTATTTCTTGTCATACTAAATGCAATCTGTTTTTTTAGAGTTATGCGTTTATTATTTAAGTACTTAATCTAATTTTTAAAGGGTTCTTTCCGCGTACTCAAATAGAACGTTTTTCAGTATCATAAGTAGGTACAATCACCCTTTAAAGGAAACTGTCTACACAGTTTAAAAGTTTAGACAGTTTCATACAGGCGAAGGCAGTAAGTTAAAATAATAGGTAGGTACGTAGATTGACCAACTACTGGACGAAGGGTCCACGCTCAAAAGTGTCCGAACCAAAAGAGCACCAAAACGTAAAAGGAGAACCAATTACGCGACAGTCTTCATTTGATCGGCCGACGACGCGCACGCACGGGCGCGCGGCGCCCACCTTGCCGCGATGGGGGAGTAGGATGGAAGAACTTCAGCATTTTCAATGTTTTTAGTTGGTTTATATTACTACACGTACTTAGTTTTGTGTAGTTTTAGTCTTGGACACTTTTTTCGAGAATTTTGTACTAGAACCGGCATCCATAGTATTCTACGTCAATGTGTACGTACAATAACGACACGGAATGTTCGATAATACAAGCCACAAGGCCTATAAGTAGGTATTAAGTTAATTGTTGTAAAGAATGCACAATATAATTCTACAACCCGGTCCCCGGAAATAACTACTGCATCAGATGCATCCATTGATACTACAATTTCTAGATAATAATTGATTAATAACCTCCATCTAAAGAAGAGCTCACTCATCTTTACATTTTAGTTCACGAGGGTTCTAATATTACTGGCTAACTTGTTTGTACTTATTTGTACTTACAAAGATATTTACAGGTTAATTTTAGAGCATTTTAGTTCTTGCAGAGTTATGTTACGGTGCGTATGGGGTGCACTGTTGTGGTCATTACCATGGAGTAGAAATTACAGTGGTTCGTATGTAGAGCCCTGGGCACACCGGGGATTGACACCGGTCCAACTGGTTAATTGTCTAGGTCTGACTTCTTCATGATACTTAAGTTGATTAATGATTAGTAGGTTAAGGTTTTCTACGTGGAAAGCATTTCCGGACTGTTAAGGCAAACTGTATAAGTAACTAACTATTGTTTTAAGTAAAGCGTTGTGTTAAACTTGCTTTTGTTAGCGGTTTTGTCTGCGTGGATATCGGATATAAACAGGGAATGCGATATTCTGTCCAAACTTTAAGAGAAGTTTATTCCGAATGCGTAAATGCGCACTGCATACAATCGAAGTCTGGTGATATTTTCAATACTAACCGATTAAAGTCAATGAAATTTTGCAGAAACAATCTAGAAACAAATCTCTATGCTTGTATCTTGTCCGATTTTCGTTAAAATATACAGTTTAAATGCTAGGAATAATTTAGGCATTTTGAGGCATTGTAATTTTAAAACTATACATTTAATCGAAAATCTGACAAGATACAAGCATAGAGATTACTTTCTAGATTGTTTCTGAAAAATTTCACTGACTTTAATTGGTTAGAATTGAAAATATAACCAGACTACGTTTGCATGGAACGCGCCAACAGTAATATACCCTTAATCTTGAATTAAGGGAATTTCACCACTTTAGGGGTCGATTTTCGAAAAATCCTTTCTCAGTGCACCCCTACAATTTACAATCTCTTAAGAATATGTAAAGGGTCTTTCTAAATATGTTGACGGGTTTTTTAAAGGGATGATCAGAATAGATCAAACTAAACAACAATTAAAGTTTTGTCTTTAGGTATTCTTGATAGAGTAATGTATGAGGGCGCCACTGAACGGTAAAAGGACTCTTAATCGCAATTGGTAGAAACTGCAACAAGCGACAACGCTAGTTTTCCTCTACCTTTACCTACGTGTGTGGGATGGGAACAACAAAGTAAGACGGAAGGCCAATAAAATTAATACAAGCCAATTAAACCTATACTAAATAGTTACTGCCTCTCATAGGGTGCATAAAATGTGAAAATAAGGTTAAATGTTTGTGAACGATTGCTAAACTTTGAACAATTTTATTTGTTTGCCATACTTAAGTTAATCTTCTATCTATATACAACGTGTTAATGAATAAGCGCAAAACCTCATACACCCCAACAGATTTATAACAAAATAATTAGATTGAAACAATATTTTATTATTTTGATAGTTAAAATATAAAGTTATTAGCATTTTAAATTTTGAGGCATAAATGATTTTTTATCATTTCAGCAATAAATGAAAGCGCTAACGTGCTCATGGATACATTTTAAGAACCTTGTTTTGGTAGTAAGTAGGGTGAGAGTGCCCGAGCAGTGGGTTGCGATCGAGTTCAGTAAATGTTAAATTGTAGAATCAAATTATTTAATATTTTGAAAAAAATTTGCTACGTTGAAACCATGATAATTCGATTCTGCTCTCGATTCTAAACAAACTACTTTCTAGTTTTGCGTTAATTCATTAACACGTTGTATACATTTCACTCTATCTATAAATATACAAGGTGAAATGTATATATAGATAGATGGTAATGATAGCATTCTTTTAAACTAAAAGTCTACCCATCAAACTGAACTACTTTTACTATGGGAGCAAACCGATCGGAGCAAAAAATCTGTTGTCCCATACTAACAGCAGTGCCTACTCGACTCAGCTGATGTTTTTTGCTACGATCTGTTTCCTCCCATAATAGTAAAAGTTTTTCAGTTTCTTTCGGTAGACTCTTAGTTTAAAAGGATGGTAATGCTATCAATTTCACCCTGTAGATACAACAATTTCGTGACTGACTGACAGACAACTCACAGCAGAAACACTACATTTATCAATTATACAAGGTCTTTCTTAATGTACTGACGGTTTTCAAGGGGACGATCAGACCATCGAACTGAACACCTTTCTCTACGGAATCAACAAAGATATCGCGAAAAAAGAACTGCTGGTCCATAGAAATCTGCAAACCTAGTTACCTACTCGACCCAAATGTATGGGACAGAAGATTTTATTTCGCGATGGTATCAAAGAAAAAGTTGTTCAGTTCAAATGCGTTACATACTTTATGGGATGCTTTAGATTAGACCATCAAACTGAACAACTTTTACTATGAGACCAGCATTGAATTAGAGAAAACAAAAACAGCTGTTTCATACATTTTCGTCGAGTAGTTGTTGACATTTTCTGTGGAACAGCAACATTTTTTTCGTGATTTTTATGTTGGCTCCATAGTGGAAGTTATTCAGCTTAATGGTCTAAAACGCCCTGTTCGATATGGAACGCATTTAATTTTACAGCCTGGAGTGCGATTTTTGAAACTCATACGTTGAACTCAGCAGTTGAAAATGTCGAAATTACTATATGGAGATATACATCTTTCTACTGTTGAATTGACTTTCAAAAATCGCACTCCAGAAGTATGATTTTGATGAAAATGTATGAAACAGCTGTTTTTGTTTTCATGCTGCTGAGTTCATCGTACGAGTTTCAATAATCGCACTCCTGTATGTTAAGGAATACTTATGTGTATCTAAATATATAGGCTCTTAATATGCTGACACTTTTTTAAGTGGATGACTAGACCGTCAAACTGAACAACTTTCTCTATGGCACAAACATCGAAATCGCAAAAAAAACAATCAGCTGTCCCATACTAAAGTGCAAACCTACTCGAGCCAAATGTATTAGACATCTGATTTGTTTTCGCGATTTCGATGTTGGTCCTATAAAAGAGTTGTTCAGTTTGATGGTCAGAACACCCTCTTAAAAAACTGTCAGCATATTAAGTTGGATCCTGTAGATAAAGAACAGATACTGAGAAAGCGATTGTTATTTCAAATCACGTAGTCAGCGTATCTCCGATCTGCCTAGTTACAACGCGCATTACCGATCTCGTAATCCCTTATACAGCTGAACGTGCGTTCCCTTTTGTCTAAATGTAGTACAGCCTTAATTAATAATCCCTAATTGCCTGCTCACATTTATTTAATACCCCTACGTGCGAGATTACGATTGCTCTTTTCTAAGATTTATTTCTAATTAGTAATTCGGAATACTAATAGGTACATTTTTCCAAAAAATAGCTCTCCATACTAATCAATGTGAACGAGCGCGTGGCTCCGGTCAGAATTTAGCCGTTTTCTTTGAAAAAAGAGATGATTGTTATAAGGTCTAAAAAAATTGTTGAAACTATTTTAAGGGGATGATCAGACCCTCAAACTGAACAACATTTTCTATGGGACCAATATCGAAATCAAGAAAAAAAAATCTGCTGCTCCCCTACAAACCTACTCGACCTAAATGTGTGGGACCGCAGATTTCTTTTTTCGCGATTTTGATATTGGTCCCATAGAGGAAGTTGTTCAGTTTGATGGTCTGATTATCCCCTTAAAATAGTTTCACCTAATTTTGTTAGACCTAATATTGTAAATTTTCATTTTCTTCCGATCAAAAATGTAAGAGTAAAATGGTTACAACTGGAAAAAAAGGGATGACTTTAGATTCCTTTTCCTTCAGATTTTTTAATTAAAATAGATTTCGAGAAAAACCAAATCACTTCTCATAGTAGGTTGTTCAGTTTTGTTTTCTGTTCAAAAAGTGCCATAGTTAATGCATAAAATGGTTACAAAGTTACCGAATTTTACGATAAAAGCGGGCGGTAAAGCCTTAATGAGTAAAAAAATGCAGAGTAAGTAAATAGGAATATTTCTGATTGTAAATTTTATCACGTATTACACTGTATAGAGAATCTAGTAAACACTACCTACCTACTGCCAAGTTCTCATATAAAAGACATCAACGTGACCATCTTTCATTCTTTCGAAAACATTGATTTGCGTTAAAAGGTATTTTGTTTCGTTGATTATGTCATATCGACGGCGATGTGCAAAGACTGTTTTTAGTTTTGTTTAACTCCATTTTGAGCCTTGAAATTGATTTCACTAGCATCCTTTTAAACTAAGAGTGTACCCATCAAATTGAACAACTTTTACTATGGGAGCAAACCGATCGGAGCAAAAATAAAATCAGCTGCATACAATTGAGTCGAGGAGGCATTGCAGTTTAGTATGGAACAGCTTTTTTTTTTTTGCTTGGATCTGTTTCAAAACTTGGATCTGAAGTTGTTCAGTTAGATGGGTTGACTCTTAGATTAAAAGGATGCTAAAGATGTCAATTTCACCCTGTATATGAATGGGATATAAAGAGAAGCAAATTCAAATCGAACTAATTCAAAATCCCTCTCGGGGAATATAGTCGTGAGCATATGCTTACGAATTGGAAATTATCAATGCTCTTTCCTAATATGGAGAATTGAGCAACAGTTTAAGAAAGTTAATTATCTTCGTCTTACAAACACTGATACTATAATGACCTTTTATTACAATATAGTTTGTAGCTAGTAACGGCGGTTTCGAAACTACGTAATGATTTCCAGAAAACAGCAAAATTACTTGTTTGCTAGATGGCGCCAGTAGCCATGCCGAGACTAAGTGATTCCCACATTTAGAAATAGCTGCCGGCTTCTTGAACTCGTTTGAAGGATGTGTTTAACTAAACACTTTTTGCTGACATTAAAGTTAATTTAAAACCCATAATTTATAGGTAATGTTTTACACTTGTTATAGTGTTCATGATACAGATTTGCGGGAAAATCTGCGTGGATGTCACATTAAAACGAGGTATTTACCTAATTGATTTGGAAAAGTTATGAATACTTACTTAATTATAATTTTAGACTTGCTACGCTTTAAATACACAAATATATATTTTGTAATTTAGATCTTCTTTTTAAAGCATATCAACGAATAAGTAAGTGTATACCTAATTTAAATTTTAAGTACGAGTTAGGAAATTCGATACTAAAACATTTTGTTAACCATTTTGATCATTCCACCCATCATTGTTGGCAATCATAGTGCAGTTCCGACGTCTTGTTTATAAAATAGTTAGCTAGCTAGCTATACTCCATTTCAAATAGCAACGAAATTTTAAGGCTATT
Source organism: Agonopterix alstromeriana (assembly GCA_963924505.1). Taxonomy (NCBI): domain Eukaryota; kingdom Metazoa; phylum Arthropoda; class Insecta; order Lepidoptera; family Depressariidae; genus Agonopterix; species Agonopterix alstromeriana. Next base: position 7,722,806 of record OZ004678.1, read on the forward strand.
TTGAATTACAGAAACATATTTGAAGCACTTCCTCTCACTTATTCTTAGAACAGCTTTAGAGACGTCCAAGATATTTCGGATTGTATATCTTTCTGATAAATATATTATGTTTGTAAATCATAATTGGAAAAGCTACATAGGAAACGGAAAATCATTGCGTCCTTATTTGAAATGAAGTATAATATACAGGGTCCAACTTAATATTCGGACTGTTTTTTAAGGGGTTGATCAGACCATCATCAAACTGAATAACTTTCTTTTTGGGACAAACACCGAAATCGCGAGGAAAAAACAAGTGACCCATACATTTGGGTCGAGTAGGATCGTAGTTCTGTATTGAAGTACTGATTATTTCCGCGATTTACACTTTCAATTCAGAAATCCACTTTTTTGTTCAGATTGATGGTCTGATCATGCCCTTAAAAACTGTCAGCATAATCAAAAACTTTTATGAGTAGTGTATTACATTCATAGAAGATTAAAAAGACCCTACTTAATTGTGTTTGTTTTATCATAAATTAACTTAATACATTTCTACACCACCACGATGGCAAGTCAAACTCAATGAAATGTTATCGACTCGTCAGAAGAAGAACTTGCTTTCTATTAATATCTCATGTCGATCTAATCCAATTGAACTCTCCATATACTTCAACCTAAATGTACAGACTACAGAAATGTGAATTTCAATAGATTTCATTACAAATTGAAAGCAAAGGATATCAAGTAATCAGTCTGAATTCTGCCGTATCTTATTAAATGTTAGAACTCAAAACTATTCCAACATTCATCAGTCACTTTAATACGCCGCCATAGCAACTTATAAAGGCAATAATTGGTTTTACTACCTTAGGACCTGCTTATGGTTTGATCTATTGACAGAATCTATATAAATATATGGATCATATGGCTGTATATACCACGAGTTAGGGATGGTGATCTGGGTCAGTTTTTTTTAAATTGGTAAATAATTTAAATCCTTTAGGAATGGGATTTATTAAACTCTATTTTTTCCGTTGTTGTTATATCTGTTATATCTTTAAGATTAGCCTGCATGACTCTGTATTTTGTTTTCGAGTTTATTAGCTAAGGCACAATAGTAGGATGAATAGCTTGGAGGCATCTTTTATTTTTCATTTTTCGACTGGATTTATACAATTTACCGAAACCAAAGTCATAACTCAGTATTCTTGGAAAGTTTATCTAGTCAAATCATGAATTGAATACACGATTGGAATTACTTCACTCGATAGAAAATCGTCACAAAGACGACGTATTTTCATGTATTTTTAAACATTTTTCTCGTTTCTCGTTAGAAGAACTTAAAATAGTTTCCGATTTTTAGTATTTATACTCACATATGCACATATACACCATTCGTTATCTAGTGAAATCATAAAAATAATATATAAAAAGTACTTTGGTTAATTATTTTTAATCGAAAATACGGTACACGCACGCACATTTCGGAGAGCTAGGCATTCGCGTTTCTCATAGAAAATATTCGTCTGAACCTATAGCCTAAGTCAAGTAAAACATTATGTAGGATTTTCGTTTTACCTATTTTACAAATTTCAAACTAAACAAAATCCAATTCACAAAAGTTGGTTATTGCATTGCAATTTCCAACGTTAGATTGTGAATTTAAAAGCTAGTTGCAGCTATCGAACACCGTTCGACTTGCGGAAAACCGGAAGCCTTTAAACTAGCACCTGGCAACCCTGGGTAATAGGCCGCTGGCCACCCAAGTGATTACCCTACAGGTGACGATGTAATCACATTGTAATGACCGCAAGTACTGCTACCGTCCGAGCTCAACCATTACTTATTATTTTCTAAGGTCATTTGGTTTACTAGAACGGACACGTCAATTTTCATGATTCGTTACTTAATCTGCATTGTATTTTCGTATATGGAAGATGTAATTTTGATAAGTATCGATCGTTGTGATTTTGAATTCAATAGGTATGACTTTGCTCGATTTCTAATCATAGTACCTACCTATATTCAAACCTCATTTAATTATCCCTCCCCTTGCTAACTATAGGTACCTACATGGATCCTCTATATATTCTGACGGTATTTTAAGGGGACAATAAGTCCATAAAACTAAACAAATTTCTCTAAGGAACTAATACTTTTAAAAAAAAGCGAACATAATTTGCCGTCCCATACATTTGAATTGAATAGGTTTGCAACTTTGCAACAGAAGATTTTTTTTAATTTCCATGTTAGTCCCAAACAGACACTTAGTTCTTTAGTTTGATGGACTTATCATCTATCCCATACATTTTGGTTGAGTAGGTCTGCAGTTTAGATTAGAACAGCAGATTATTTTTCGCGATTTCGATGTTGGTACTGTAGAGAAAGTTGTTCAGTTTGATTGTCCCTTAAAAACCTTCAGCATATTAGGAAATACCCTATACAACTTGTCAATGAATAAACACAAAACTAGAAAAAAGTTTGTTTAGAATCGAGAGCAGAATCGAATTATCAAGGTTTCAACACAGGTTTCAGGTTTCTTTTTTCAAAATATTAAATAATTTGTTCATATAATTTAAAATTTACTTAACTCGATGCCACCATCCAGCACTCACCCTACTTACTACCAAAACAAGATTCTTAAAATGTAACCATGAGCACGCTGGCGCTTTCATTCATTGCTGCATGAAAATTTAAAATGTGTATAAATTTCAATTTTAATCAACAAAATAATGAAATTAGTGTTTCAATGCAATTATTTCGTTATAAATTAGTTGGGTGTATGAGGTTTTGCGCTTATTTATTAACACGTTGTATATTTAATGCCTAGTAACAAGTTAAGTTACCGCAAAACGAGCGAACAGGACCTATGCAAATATTCTGCCTATGCTATTAAACATTTTTACCGACTGCTTAGTAATTCAAGGAGATGTCAAACAAATCTCGTCAACCAAAGCTAATGATGTCCTCGAGAGAAGAGGTGCTTCTTGAGACAGTTAGGTCGGCCTGCAGCACATAGACTGGCCAATATTTGCGCATACATTCACAATGGGCTCCCGTAACTTCTAACGTTTTTTGAAAATAAATAAAGATCATCAAAGACTATATTTGTATCTATCTACTATACTTGTATGTACCTTCAAGTTATACTTAGTTTTTAGGGTTCCGTTCCCAAAGGGTGTAAACGGGACGCTATTCATAGGCCAACGCTGTTCGTCCGTACGGCCTCGCTTCAGAGGGTTGTATCTTCTGAATATTTAGCCGGTTGAAATTCACAGAATATGTACCATTATATTGGATTTGACGACAAATAATAAAATAAAAAAGCAAAATTTTAAGCACGCATTTTAAACGACAAAAAGTAAAATGTTAAGGGGTGTCCCCATACAGAAACGCGTTTTTTTTAAGGTTTTTTGTTTCGGCTTTATCATTAAAACGGCAATACATACAAGCGTCAAACTTGGTATGATTATAGTACTCTAAGGTAAAAGAACAAATAATAAAAACCGGTTAAGCGTGTGTCAAGCTTGCCCTAAGGATCCCGGAAAAAACAAAAGCTTTTGGTAGTATTGTATTGTCGTCCGGAACCCTCCGCGAATGAGTCTGACTCACACAAGGCCGGTTTTTTCTCAAATAGGTATTAGGTAAACGCGTGTTATGGAATGAACAGTTCATTGCAGTTCAAGCTTCGGAAATATTTGGATCTTTCGACAATCTGAGCAAAATAAAGCGAAAGATTCAGAATCTTGAACTTCAATGAACAAATGCTATATGTAAGGTACGTAGGTAACTAATACATTTATAAAACCGGAGACGTACTTAAGTCTGAAGACTTAGGGCCTGTTTCACCACTTCTCAGTAAGTTCTTGTTAGCTTATATACTTTGACATATGTTGTATGAAAGATGTGTCAAAATATTTGTCGGATAAGCTAACAAGAATTTACTAAGAAGTGGTGAACCCTTAATATACAGGGTGTCTCAAAAGAAATTTTATATTTAGTGGATCGATTAAAAAAAAAGTAAGCCGTATACAGAAAAAATGTTTATTAATTATTGAAATACACTTTTTGGGGATTTATTTCTTAAAAATGATATCGTCTAAATGTAGACCCTCGCGTTCTCGGCACTCATTTAATCGAACAGTAAAATTACTTATGACGGCTCGGCAGGTGGATTCAGGGATGGCTGCCATTTCGTGACGGATATTTTCTTTCAAATGGGCCAGTGAAGTCGGTTTATTGGGTTTCTGATGTTTGCGTTTTGGATTCGTTGCACTCCAGTAGCGGCAGTTCTGCTTATTTACGTGGCCATTAAGATGAAAATGAGCTTCATCCGAAAACAAAATGTTGGTAAACGTTGAAAATCGCTCAATCACCTGATTTACGAAATGAAGCCTCTGACTGGCATCTTGGGGCTTTAATTCTTGCACCAATTGAATTTTGTAGGGGTGCAGCTTTAGGTCTTTGTGCATGATGCGATGTAATGATGATCTATGCACATTTAAAGCACTTGCGCGCTTCCGAATTGAAAGGTTCGGGTCGTCACGAACAGACTGATTAACATTCTCCACGTTTTCTACCGTTCTTGATGACCTAGGTCGCCCGGATTTTGATTTATCTAGCGTTGTACCGGTCTCTTCAAACTTTTTAACCCAATGTCGAATGAGAGGAATGCTTGGCGCATCATTTAAGCGGAATTTTCTACGCGCTACAGTCGCCGAATCACCGTTTTTGTAAAACTCTCGCACGCACAACGCGCGGTCTGCTCCCGAGAAACGCTCCATAGCGACTGAATTCCCAAGAGCCAGGCTACCGATTGACATAACCCCCGCGCCCCTCGGATACGTTGCGCTCACGCAGTAAGCTAAATAAATATAAAATTTCTTTTGAGACACCCTGTACCTAATTCTACAATCAATATTTGTTCTGTTATATCAGTTGTTTACGATCGACAATTTGACTCTGCTCGTTAAATTAAACCCGGGACAAATGTTTTGTGTATAAGCAATACCGAGATGAAAGCCAATCAAATACAAAGTTCACACACCTCACCGCTTTCATAGAGACGCGTGCCAAACACCAATTGTTTTTATTAGCCCGTAATCTCAGACATTTGGTGTGGTATGAGTGAGTTACCTATGGAAATGTATATTTAACAAACAGTGGTTGACAAATAGACTTGTCACGCGCCATTAGATATGAACGGAATAGTCAAGGGGCTTAGATTTCGGTGAACTCTGCCATCATGCAAGCTCTCCACTGTTGTGGAAGTCGTCAAACAACTCAAGCCTAAGAGCATTTGTCTAACCCCGAAACATTTTCATTCTAATAAGTGACGGGTTCTTTCTTTCATGTGGTTTACTGGATTTTTTGTAGGTACCATGATTGGAAATACGAGACAATTATGGAATCGCTTGATTGTCCGCCCGTTTGTTAAAAGCGATTTCCTGTACGATATCAAATAAATGTGATTGTAAAAGCACGAATTTAAACAGGCAATATTATATTTCATGCTGTTATGGTTTCACAAATTTCGTTTCTGTAAAAGAAAACACTTAAAATTACCCCCAAACCAAGTCCCCCGGGAGCTCTATAAGTAGGTATAACTATGAAACAATTTAAAATATCAATTCTTTGGGTGCAGATTGGAATTACAAGAGCGTTTCTTTCGTACTTACAACAATAAAAAAAACCTACGGAACACTAATAGCGTAAGTACATGACCGTTTTGTTAAAAAAACATAATAAGATTACTGAGTAACTTCCAATTGTTCCTTAAAACTAAGAGCTAAGAACGTTTTAATCGAAGTTCTCATCATGAGAAAATAAAAATTGCCGTGGTAATTAAAACGAATTAACATCTTAAGAAGTTTTCTCACGAGCAGCGAGTGTCGTACCGTTTCGACCGGCTACCGATAAAGTCCTCGGGCAACTAATTATAATGCACTGTTATTAATGATATTTGGCATTTCCAGATCAGATGTCCTTAAAGTTGAAATAAAATGCAATAGTGGCATAAAGTTTATCGACGATATAATGTTGAATCTGGTACGGTCGTTGCTCGAGGCTTGGCTGGATGCGGTACAGCCATGTCATCAGTCGCAACCTTCAAAGCTGTTCACGCTAAGAGGAAAACGTTACGATAAATTAATATCGACTAACAGTGAAATGGCATGCGTAAATGCTTACTGCACCATACAAAATTACAGTACCTAACCATATCGTGAAGATGAAGCTAATATGATACTCTCATATTTTTTTCATACAAAAATTACATGCAATATTTTTAAATGATATCTATTGGCTTCTGCATTTGATTTCAGAGAGGGTAAACATAATAGACATATCATAAATTTCCACGATATTTCATTCAGAAACGTCTGAACATAATGATATGATCAACTTTCCTGAATGAATGGTAGTTGTAGCAAAGTTTCAGAACAACCTTGATCGTGAGATTCCCTGCGTATGTAAGTCTTGAAAATGTTTTGTCATTGTAATTCTGTGAAAAGTTCATAACACATTCTTTATTAGTTACCTGCATGTTTAATAGAAATAACTACCTACACAAAACAGAATTGAATAAGTAGATCAATCCATCATTCTAAAGACAGTTTGTACGCGTTCAAGCTTCAGCTATTTGCAATCAATCATTATATGAATTATGGACGTCAATTAGTGGCGCTTAACAGGTGATTACTGATTTGTTATACATTAGTCTTAATTAAATGTCAGTAGGATTTTGTTTGGAGTTAGTGGCGCTTTATCATTGATCTCTTATATATTAAGGTCAATGCGCCATTTCGAAAATTAACAATTTCGTTTAGAGGAGAACGTTAGAAAAAAACGTAAACTAATATCGACTGACAATTAATTACATCCTGTAAAGTTGTCATCGTCTAAACTAAAGCTTGCTTTAGACCTGCAACCGACCGCAAATTTTTTCTCAAGGCCAAATCGCCAATTAGCCAAATCGGACAGATCTCAGCCAATAAAGTGCGGATGGAGGGCACCCGCATTGGCGACTGGTTGCAGGTCTAAAGCCAGCTATAAGGTGAAGCTGATAAAAATAATACAGCATTATTTTCTTGTAAACAAAATTACACTATGATTTGAAAAAGACCACCAGACTATGTTCCCCGAGGGAGTAGTCAGAGATATTCTTATATTTTTCAACAATTTCCATCGCAGCGTCCGAACTCTGTCCAGTGTGACAGGTAGTGAGCAAGTCACCACAATGGATCTCGAAGTTGTAATAAACAAAATATTTCTTTAACTTATTTTCTTATATACCTTGGAGACGATATCCATTTCACCTTAAGACACTAAGCATGAAACAGTGAAAAATCAATCAATTCTATCCTTTTCAATGACTTTATCTTCTAGATGCAGGCAGACGGTTCTGCTACTGCAAAAATAATGTCGATAGGTGTAGATTTTTCTTAAAGAGTTTATGTATATGTACTATATTGGGTTTTGTATTAGGTGCTACTACATTCATACTGTATCCATACATAACGGAACTTTTGGGGTGGGTAAAAAGAGTTCCATGATGAAATGACGAATGAGTTTATCTACTTTTAGAGTCTTGCTTAATATGCTGACGTTTTTTAAGGATATGATCATAACATTAAACTGAACAACTTCTACTTGTGTCGTGTCAGCATAAGCTGTCTTGTATGACAATCACTCATACCGAACAACTTTCTTTATGGGACTATAAGTCCCTTTTTAACACGTTCCGGTTGCCTAGTAGCCGGCGCTGGGTACCCGGCGGCGAAGTGTATGGTCATGTACGTTATCTTTCACACGTACCGGCGCAATTAACTCGGTAGGTCCCTACACTGGTAGCCGGGTACCCGGCAGCAGGAACGTGTGAAAAGGGGACTAACATCGATATCACGAAAAAAAACTGTTGTCACATAATACGTTTGGGTCGAGTAGGTTGTTTTGTATGAAACAGGAACAGTAAACATTTTTATCGCGATTTTGATAGAAAAAGTTGTTCAGTTACGTCATGGTCTGATCGTCTTCTTTAAAAAACATCGGCATATAAAGAAAGACCCTATACAACGTGTTAATGAATTAACGCAAAATTAGAAAGTAGTTTGTTTAGAATCGAGAGCAGAATCGAATTATCAAGGTTTCAACATAGGTTACATTTTTTCAAAATATTTAATAAATTGATTGTCAAATTTCCAATTTACTTAACTCGATCTCAACCCAAAAACAAGATTCTTAAAATGTATCCATGACCACGTTAGCGCTTTCATTCATTGCTGAAATGATAACAAATCATTTTTACCTCAAAACTTAAAATGCGAATAACTTTTAATTTTAAGTATCAAAATAATGAAATTATTGTTTCAATCTAATTATTTTGTTATAAATCATTTTGGGTGTATGAGGTTTTGCGCTTATTAATTAACACGTTGTATATTGTATCATTACTAAATAAATTAATGAATAAATACCTATTTATAATCGTTAAGGAAATTTTGATGTTCTGATCAGCATATTAAGAACGACCCTTACCTATACTTAGGGCCTGTTGCATCACTTCTGGATAAGTTCTTGTTAGCTTATATAACAGATAATTGGACATATCTTTCATACGAAATATGTCAAACGATCTGTCAAATAAGCTAACAATGACTTATCCAGAAGTGGTGAAAAATGACCTTATTGTAACATTAATAATTGGTTACTAACTTATTCGACTGATAAAATAATTAATACGCCGAAGGTAAAGAAAATAAACAACAATAATGCAACATAGACCCTCACATCATTTGTCATCATCACTATCAATTACAATAATAATTCTATTAAAAATACAAGTAAGTACATACCTACCTACGTAGATAATAAGAAATCATTTTACCGACAATGACATTGATTGCAAACCAATAATAGCATTGTCTTCTCTTTGCATAGCTATTATATTCAGTAAAAGAACTTTTGTAAGCGTGTGAACGTTTCTCTCATCGTGACGTATGATCAGGGGCCCAGGAGACGTCAATCGTGTGGAGGCAGGTACTGCTTATTGGAGGAACTTGATGTTAATTATTAAGTTATGTGTTAAAATTTACTCAGGAATAATTTGTTTTATTCAACGTAATATATAGGTACAGGGTGGAAAGTTAAGATGGGGCACAAAGGGCAGCTACCAGAAGAATTATAGCTACTAGAAAACGTTCGTAAGAGTCTTACCCTAAGTTTTGGAGTATTTTACTGTTGCATTCACAGATTATAAAAAAATTACGACGATGAAGTAAAATACTCCAGAAGTTAGGGTTAGTCTCCTAAATACGTTTTATTGTATAATGCTTTGTGCCCCATCTTAACTTGACACCCTGTATACCAATACCATTACAAACCCTAGCTCTAGTTAGCTTAATAAATTAAAGTCCAACAGATAGGTAGGTAGAAAATTTTCCGAAAACACTTCTATATTTATTAGTCCTACCGAATGGGTACAAGAATGCTGACACTGTGTATGTCTTAAGTTTTAATTTAATAAATTTTAAAGCATGCTTTCTGATGTATTTCTATCTAATTAGAGCTAAATTTATTTATCAATCAGTAAAATGCACGTGCACGGCCTATGGATCAAATGGGCTACCGCTTAATTGGCGCTTCGATTACGTGGCGTTGTACAAATGGCTTTCGACGAGATGTCTTTCGAAAAGAATTCATGATCCCTTATTATATTGCTCTAATATACTAACAATATTCAATCATAGCTTTACTCTAATCGGATAGTGTAGATGTAGAACATAAATGTCTTAGCAGTGTATTCAAGCCAATTCATTTAAGTATTCGAATTATTAAAAACATTCCGATCTCGTTTCTATTCCATTAGACTAACACAGAGGGACATCTTCACAAATAAGAATCCCTGAATTTTAAAATTTTACTATTTTTCATTCAATAGTAGATATATGATATATTAAAACTCTTATACTATTACCAATTCAATGAACTGTCAACAACTTGTTGGATCCTATAGCGTCAGAAATTCAATCAGCTTTCAAAAACATGTTGGATCCTATAGCGTATCTAACTCATATCAATGTTTTTAACACAGGTTGTTACTGGGTTCGTTCTGAAGCCGTGGTTCCCAGGTTGGCGCGATCGTTTCGCGACGACACGTGACTTTTGAACGTGTGTAAGTACTATCAGAATACCAGACCGATCAATATAATAGTTCGTTTTGTGAGAATTTTCTCCAGATAACATGTTATTGATACTTTAGATTTCAGTTCCGAAGTCGAATGTTTCACGACACTACCAAGATTGAATCGATTACCTATCTACTGTTATTATATCAAAACTTTATTCTACGTCATTAGGTACATTACGTTTGATTCCGTCTGAAGAATATACAACGAGTTAATGAATTAACGCAAAACTAGAAAGTTTGTTTGGAATCGAGAGCAGAATCGAATTATCATGTTTCAACATAGGTAATTTTTTACAAAATACTAAATAATTTGTTTGTAAAATATACTGAACTCGATCTCAACCCACCGCACGGGCACACTCACCCTACTTACTTTACTACCAAAACAAGATTCTTAAGATGTACTTATGCATGAGCACTTTAGCGCTTTCATTCATTGCTGAAATGATAACAAATCATTTTTGTCTCAAAAACTTAAAATGCGAATAACTTAAAATTTTAACTATCAAAATAATGAAATTATTGTTTCAATCTAATTATTTTTTAATGAATCAGTTGGGGTGTATGAGGTTTTTGCTCTTATTCATTAACACGTGGAATAGGAAGCACATAAAAAAAGTCATTATGAAATATAATGTAATTGGATAAATGGGATAGTTGGAACGATTTTCGATAGCTTTTTCTGTCTTATTTTGTTCATCATAGTTACGGTATAAACATACCTACAGGATGTAAAAAACACCTTAGTATAGACCATCAAACTGAACAACTTCCAATCTGGAACCAACGTCGAAAAAAAACGGCATGTCCCATAACACGGCCCATACAATGGAGTCGTGTCGTTCAGAGTCGAGCAGTTTTGTATGAAACAATAGATTTTTTTTTGAATAATGTGGCTTCATAGTGAAAGTAGTTTGATGTTAAAACCACCCCATAAATATTACTAGGGTGTTTTGTTACACCTTTATAGATATCCCTCACCAACATAGATCCGGCCTAGTGGAGTATGACCTACTTCCTCTCCCTCTTACATTCGGGTCATTTAAATGTAAAATTAGGCATCATAATCCAAAATTCAAAAAACATCGTGAGGAAACCTGCATGCTTCAATTTCGAGGCATGTATTGTACCTACTGTCCATTATAAGTGGCGACGGGCTCACCCCCCGTCACACAGGACAGAGTTTCGGCACTACTGGTGAAACGTGGATGTTCTGAGGTTTCAGAATAACTCTGACTACCCCCTCGGAATTCCATAAGGAATCCAAAATTCCTAACTCAGTTCAAAAGCAAAAAACAAAGACCGTTTAATAGGTACGTAGCCATAGGTAATCTGTGTCTTAACCCCCAAATCTTTAACAGCCACCATTTCTGCACGCATTTGTCTTCCTTTTACGAGAGTTTTGTCTCGTATATTACCTTTATGGGTAACATTTAATGTGTCGGCGATCCAATCAATGTTTTAGTGGTGAAAATAAAACCTCATACTTATTGCCAAATTTAATACGGCACATGTGACGCAGTAGCGTATTATTTACGTCGTCTTAAATTAATACAATAAAGAATAAAGTGTTAATAAAGTCGAAATAAATAACCAGTGATTAAGAGAGCGACGACTGATTTTACTGTAGTGTTTACCCGCCGTTAATCATAATCGAGAGCAGCTAAGATGTAAATGATGAGTTTCGATAAATAATCATGCTTGACGTGTAATTTTTATTTTTAATATCAAGCCAATTCGCCTTTTGTCATTTAGAAAAAGTACCTACCTGTTGAAATGATCCAAACGAATGACTGTTTATCTGAGTTTATATCTTCCTTAAGGCGCTATCAATTGTGACACTATCTCTTTTCTAGGAAAACATCGTGAGGAAACCTGCATGCTTCAATTTCGAGGCACATATTGTACCCACTGTCCATTATGCGGCGACGGGCTCACACCCCGTCACACTGGGCAGAGTTTCGGTACTAATGGTGAAACGTGGATGTTATGAGGTTTCAGAATATCTCTGACTACCCCCTCGGGGAATATAGTCGTGAGCGCATGCTATGATGCTCTTTTCTGAATTTTTCATTGATTTCATTATTAATTTATTAGTTATAATAATATAGATTATAACCAAGGAGAATAACCTTCCTGGAGAATAGAATATACAAATAACAAAAGTTAATGTTGTAAATGCCCGGAAAATGTATTAAATCCACGTCCGAGTTTAGCTCAAAATCATTCACTAACGTTTTACGAGAACTTACTTAGTAAGTTCTTGTTAGCTTATCCGACAGATATTTTGACATATCTTTCATACAAAACATGTGAAACTGTCTGTCGCATAAGCTAACAAGAACTTACTCAGAAGACAAAGGCCCTAAAAATTCTAGACTACCAACTTATTCTGGAGTTAATTGCTAAACCAGGTTGTCACAAGTGTCTCAATTCGATGAAAATCCGGCTCAAGTCTTACTAAAGGTAGCATCTTAAAAATGTTCCAAACTTCGTAAGAATTTTTGTATTTCGGTAGCCCAATAAATCACGGGGACAATCTTGTAAAAATAACAGTTTAGTAAAGGTCCTTATTTTATTATTGCCAGTATAAAGTTTTCATACAAACGGCAGATTTCCTCACTCGAGAGTTTTACGATTTGATAGAGACATCATGAGGCGGATTTTGTTGGTTTTTGTTGACTTTAAAAGTGGATAATAAAACCCTTTCGATATTTTTACCTTAGTAAAACTGTGACACTTCTTGATAAGAAAGGTCCATTGAAGAGTTTAATCCGGGTTGCAACATATTGGTGTTAACAATTGAACTTACCGGAAACCTGTTTAAGTAGAATCGTTAGGTAGCAGAACAAATTTCGTTATCAGTAATATTAGTTATAAAATTCTCTAAAAGTGACAATGTCTTACCTAAATTGACAGAATACATTTTTTGTGTTAATATCTAATTATTTGTTAGTTACAGATTCTGGAAAAGTGGATCTAAAATTTTACATTTATTTCCTAAAATCAGATGCTAAAGATACGGGTAAGTACGTACTTAATTAATAAGAAAGATAGCATGATGCTAGAGATAATAATTAATACGAAAGGAGATTTAGGGAATTAAAATAAATGGGATGGCCATATTAAGACTCTGATCTACTCACTTCCAAAAACGTTTATTTTCGAAATGTGTCAAAAAATTATTATTTTAAAATTAAACTAATCCTTTTAGTTTTTAAATAATGAACATTTAATAAATATTTCGCATTTAAGCTAAAATTGCACTTAAAATAACATTTTAATGATTTTAGTCCAAATAGTAACCACGTATAACTCTCAAAGACTACCTAGGTAAATTTAATTTCATACATTACACAATTGAAAGACTGTTGCTATAAAACTTCAAGTTTATTTAATAAATAGATAATAATTGAACAAACAAATTGTTACATACGTAAACGAGTTTTTATAAGCTTTTATTTATCTTGACTTGTTTTTTCTGTCCAAGCTATTATAAGTGTTGACCATCAAATGCATGTCTTCTCAAAATGTAGCGGACAATCGCATCGTTAGGCATAAAGTTGGCAGTTACGAGGTAACCTGCTGACCTGCCAGTTTTAGTTTTTCTTTGTAAAGTTTGCTTGTTGCTGGGGTTCGTGGAATATAATCCCGGAACTAGAATTTTGCAAAGTTTTAAAAAACGCATTTAAAACGCGGGAAGATAAGATCAGCGATAGCAGAGCAACTATGTTCGTCTGTAATGCAACTTGACTTTCATAGATCATAAATACAGGTTATTAACATTTTATCATTTTATCTATTGATTAAACTTATTTAACTTAAAGTCAAATTACGTTACTATCAAATACCGATACAATATTATTTGTGTAGAAAGTGATTCTTAAGGTTTTGTTCGTTCATGGATCTCCGACTAGTGTGAAATTGCGGAACCTTAAACCTTTATAACAAAATGACAGCTAGCAGATTAATAACAATTATAGTTTTTACTAGATTTGAAACATATTTTAGTTACACTCTTTGTCTAATTTCACCAAGACGTAGACATTTACATACGTATCTCCCCCATTATCTGTGAATCCATTTAGTCTTTGCAAACAAGCACTAGCCTTATCTTAGCGGTCCTACTGTAATGCGAACTACTGGTTATTCTTGTTGTATTCTTGGATTTTTATCTCATACAATAAAGCACCGGCTGTAAACGTACAGTGGGACCAACAATTGACGTATTTATTGTTTCGTAAATGTTCTTTAGAGAAGGAATCTGGTCTATTAATGCGCGATTTCACCTTATTTGGGAATTCGATTGTTTATTTAAATCTTTAGAGGTTTATAAATGTAGTACCTATGTTGTTTGTTTAGCTTTTATGAGATCGATGTATCTTTAATCGAAGCGTATGGTTTCCTACTTATATTAGGTATGAATTATAGTAAGTAGGTATGTATAGATGACATTAGTTGAATGGATGTTTGTATACAGGGTCCTTCTTAATATGCTGACACTTTTTTAAGGAGATGTTCAGACCATCAAACTGAACAACTTTCTCTATGGAACCAAAATCGAAATCGTGAAAAAAAACCAGCTCTTCCATACGAAACTGCAAACCTACTCTAACCAAATGTATGGGACAGCTGTATTTTTTTCGCGATTTCGATATTGGAGAGAAAGTAGAGAAAGTTGTTGAGTTTGACGGTCTGATCATCTCCTTAAAAAAGTGTCAGCATATTAAGAAGGACCCTGTATACTAGGTTTGGTACGAAAACGGGAACGATTCCGAAGGAATTTGTCTTAAACTTCATGGCAAAGGGCACGAATTAACAAATTACGCACCCAAGGGACAGAGTATTGTTCAAAACATATATGTAATTACAAAACAGTATTTTTTTTAAACACCTTTACCATAATAAAAGAAAAAATATTCAATCAAATCAAACCATAACCCGTTCCATTTCATAATCAAAATTTTATATGCATTCATAATCGATCGATTTTACGATAAATTCGATCCGCTCTTGAATTTGGTTACGTGTCGTTATTAGTAAAGTCTTCATAATTTAATATAACGGATGGGTGCGCGTGCGTCGGTTCGGTATCGCTTCGATTCGAATCGCAGCGCGAAATGTAGAATAATCGTTTATAAGTCTATTCTTCTTAAGAATGTTCTTGATTTAACTCATACCTCAATGTAATAGGTTTGAATATAACTCGGTTTACGGGACTTTGTACGTAGAACGAAGTTTAGATTACGCACGCACCGCATCCCGACGTGACGCGACATCGGCGCTTGCGCAGATGTCTGCTCTTACAGAGATTAAGATAAGAGGTACGTAGATAGATAATGGTTCCTATATCTTCGTATCTTGTTTACCACTAACATGGAGGTAAGATCTAAAGACATATTGATAGAAATTTCCTGTATAAATCTATAATCCTACGTAATCGACCAAAATGTGTGACCTAATGACCATGACGGCTGATTTTTGTTTCGCTATTTTGATTTGGTCCCATAAAAAACGTTGTTCAGTTTCATAGTCTGATCATCCTCTTAAAAAACCGTAAGCATATTAAGAAAGCCTCTGTAGACTGGGTCCGTCTTAATATGCTGACACTTTTGTAAGGAGATGATCAGACCATCAAACTGAACAACTTTCTCTATGGCACCAACATCGAAATCGCGAAAAAAAAATCAGCGGTCCCATATATTTGGCTCAAGTAGTTTTGCAGTTTTGTATGGAAGAGCTGATTTTTTTTTCGCGATTTCGATGTTGGTGCCATAGAGAAAGTTGTTCAGTTTGACGGTCTGATCATCCCCTTAAAAAAGTGTCAGCATATTAAGAAGGACCCCATATGCCAGGTTTCCTCACAAATTTATTCTTCACATTGAAATATTGTCAATTAATCACTTACAAAACCCACCTGCTTCCTTATGAATAACATACACGTAAAGTTTGTAAATATAAATAAAACAGCGAATGGGTCTTTAAAACTTGATAGCATTGTAAAATTAATTTATTGGCCATCAAATAAATATAGCTACACGATGCCCACGGCTGAGTGACAATCATTTTTGTTAGACTTCTTGACTTTTGTTGCGACTTTTTGTCTTCTGCCGAGGTACTAACTTATTGTGCATACCGATAGGAATGTAGGTATTACGTTATGTCGTATGTATTAATTGTTGGTAAACAAAACAACGAACCAACCCCAAAACCGAATGTTGATGATTACCTAATTTGATGAGGCATTTTCTGTTATATTATTTAACTTGAAGTACAAAGTTAATAACTTTCATAATTGCATACATAAACATAAACTCACGACCATAATCCTTTTCGTCGGAATACTAGCTAGAATTACCAGATATCTTGCTTGCATGCCAGCTGCATTGTAACAAGGCCTAACTTTACTAAATTAATTTAAAAAAATACCTACAAGAATTACGTAGGTACCTACGCCTTTGACCGTCGCGTCGTTATCCACAACATAACTATAGTGTAAGATATTATTGTTTAGTAAATATTTTAGAACGATTGTATAACATTCGATTTTTTTTTCTATTTATCTTAAAACTGTTGTCATGTAAGTGACTGTATGTTTTTAATGAGAATAAAAATTCTTTAAACCTAACTTTAAAGTAGTTTATTAGTTGGGAATTTTGGCAATGATGGAATCTGGCTCGTACTACGCTACCTACCGTAGAGCGAGTGAAAACAATGAGAAATGAACATGGTTCTGGACCTTCAGACACCCTTTCCACACAGCACATTAGCACAGGTCCGGCACTTTATAGAATGAGAACGTTTTGAATTCGACAAAATGGCGTCTGCACATGCGCACTTTTTGCAAATTGTCTTTGACTTGTGTAGGGCTGAACGACCGCTTTGACATCGACGTCATCTATATTTCGTACTTTTATAGTTCATTCCGTTATCAAAAATAGTATTGAAGACTAGAAAATGCTAATTTAGTGTTATTTTCCAACGTAATTTTTTTAAGGAAAGGTAAAATTAAATATTTTTGTTGTTGGTCAGATACTACTGGTGCGCCTGCTTAACTGCATTCCCTTGAACGGTCCCCCTCAAGTGTCCCCGAAAGTGCTTGTGAGGTGGGATATCTGAAGTCAGAGAGGGGCTGGGCCGTTTCGTATGTAGAACTATATACTATTTTCTATTCTGTGACATTAGTGTCAAAAAGCGACATGTCTTGTCGCTCCCGAATTGGCTTATACAGCTGATGTGACGATGCTGTTTGAAACATCTAACTGGATAGAAAAAGGCCATGGTGATTATGATAGTTTAAGTTTTTTATTAGTTTAGGTAGGTGATAGTTTAGGTGTTTAAATCGTGATTAAATTCATAATTTTCTTGTGACAGACGTCCTATGAGAGACGACGCGACGTCGCTGGTAAAAGCTAGTAAGAAATAAGTCTAAAGAAAACAGTAAACTAAATTAAGGAGTCATTACACCAAATGAACGATTTAATGAGACGAATGGACAAGAAACTTTATTATAGTCAACGCAAATCAAATACTAGGTTACCTTTAGAAAATAGCAAGAAACACCTGTCGCATCACATTGTATTAAATGTATCCTAATATAACTCTTATTTCTTAGACTGTAAGTTTAGAAACGGATTGATTCGTGGGACTTTAGTCTGTGGAACTAAAAGGCTAGATTAGTTAATGCCTAACGCGCTAGACCAACGGGATGACTTGAGTAATGAGAGAGTAAGACATTGGAAACAACTAATGATTCGTTGCGTTGATTTAATACGATATTCCGAATGTTTAATGTGTATAATGATGCATGCAGCTGCATGCGAGACACCCCATAAAACGAAGATATGAACATTGATAGACAGTAGATGAGTAATTTATTGTTAATTATCATTTGTATTCATCTAACATTTTATTCAAGACTAGCGACGAAGCTTGCGACTTCGTACGTACAGGGCTGCAATTGTGGTATATATTCAGTGATTGAACCGTGATTGGACTACGTTCGAACCATAACTATTGGCTCTTTTGGTATTGCGCTAATCGCGGTACTGCTCTTGACAGGCATTAGAGCCGTTTTGACAGATCGCTCAGATGTTAAAGGCTGTCAGATACATGGAGTTTAGCGCGAAGCGGAATTCAACACGGTTGAATAATAGTAATTGGATTGCAATGAGATTAGAACTGAAATTGGAAAAGAATAGAACTTCGATGTTTTAAATTAGAGCAATCGGGCTCCAGACCATTTCAGAGGCTCCAGATCCAGGTAAAACGATTACTTACTTAAACTTTCAACGTTTCTTGCTAATTAATTTAACTATACGAGGAACACCTCGATTATATCGATGAAGCTTTTATCTATCGTTATAACATCTTTATTAAACCTGTTATAAAATTAATAACCGACCGAAAGCAAGAGGTCACGTATTACAAGCGTACAGTATGTGTAAATAACCCATAATGGGGCGCGTAATAAGTAATTGACTGCTTGACCCCAAATTAATAAATTTATCACAAATCATGCGACATAATAAAGTGTTTGGTGTCATTATATCGTTAAACATTAAGCCAACATTTTGATGTTATTGTTGAATGTTGTCGCTAATGGTAGGTTAAGTTTGTGCGTGTGTTCGGATTTGTGTTATGCGTAAGTAGGTGTTATAATATTTCGAGATTTATAGAGGGGCGTTTTGTTGGCTCTATATATGGGTACGAGTTAAAATCATATAATATGCACCATGAAGAGCACAATAACACGGAAGATAGAGTTATTTTGGATTGTAAAAGAAGTGTGTCTGTACATTGAAGATATTAACATGAAAAAGATTACGGTATGGTTTTTAGTTATCCCGGATTCCAAATCAACCTTTTTTAGAATTTTTGTCTGTCTGTTTGTATGTTTGTAACAGCATCACGCAAAAACTGCTGAACCGCTTTTGATGAAACTTTTTTGTTTGTCAGCTTATGATCTGACTTACAATCTGGTATATAATTTGTGCGGACGAAGTCGCGGGTTAACTCTAGTACTAAATACAATCAGCTGATCGAACGTCGACATTTTTTGCGAATTTCCTATAGGTACATTTCTTTGGGAAAGTTATTCAGTATCATGGATACAATCACCCCTTAAAGTAATGCAACTGTAAACATGGTAACGGGTAAACAGTTGCATTAGCGAAGCTTTTGTAGCGCTACACAAGATTTGTCAATGGCAACACACAAGATACAATCTGCATGAAAGCTTCGTCAGAGTAAAAATATGTAAAGTAGTTTTAAATAAATATAAATTTTATTACAAGTGAAACCGTTGTTGTGAAAAACTTTTAGCATGATTTTCTTTTTTACTTTTACCATTACAACATGAGTTGATTTCTTCTCCTGTGATTGCCAAGCGCAGTCGTCGACAATACCGCGGATATTTTTAGTCCGCGAACATAGACCGCATGGAAGTGTATGCTGGGGCAACTTGGGGTTGACTTTGACTTTGACTTTTATTGACTTTGACATAGAAAGAAATCAATTTTTTTCTATATTTTTCGGTCATTACAGGAAATGTATTTCACATAAGCATATAACATGCGAATTTCAAGAATAGCATGATTATGACGATAACTGCCTCCGTGGTCTAATGGTTAAGAGCATATGGCTTTGATACGGAGGTCGTGGGTTCGATTCCCACGGGGGACACCTAGTGACTCACTTTGTGCGTTTTCCCCAGTTGGCTAGGACATTACAGGCTGATTGATCCTGATTGTCTGAAAAGAAAGATGATTCCGTGCTTCGGATGAAACGTTACGCCGTTGGTCCCGGCTACTATATCTGGTGGTAGTGTAACGACACATAAAAACCACGTCAGAGGCCGTAATGCGGTCTGAAAAAACTCTGACACCAGGGCTTGCTGCCCACGCGAAGAAGAAATTAATATAGCCCCAACGAAGAAAATGATGATAAAAACTAAACAATTTTAAAACTGTCTACTCAATCTTCAATTGAAACGAGAGTTAAGAAAACTAAAGAGATTATAGAAAGGCTACCATTCAGTAAAACGGAGTCGGCGAAACAAACGACGTGTTAACACTTAACAGAACGTGCGGCAAAGTTATGGCCTCTCTCGACTTACACAGCTTAATTGGAGGCTAGACTAACACCTGCTTACTACTGGTTCTGGAAGTGATTTGGATGCTAGGATAGCCAGCAATCAGGATGCGGTCGGATTCAAAAGTGATGAGAAGTTAATATACAGTGTTTTTGTTGGGGAATAGTTTTTTCTGTAAGAATCTTTCTTTATGTTTATCGTAAAAAATTTTTGGAATGAAGAATAATATTAGGTAAGTAAGTACGTTACTAGTTGTCGCTGAGATAGGCCAGGCTGTGTCTAACAATATTTTAAAACCTTTACTATTTTCACATCGAAAAAAAACCTGTAATATTATTATTATGCAGTCATTACACGATCAATTCAGATCACGATCCGCGGATCTCGATCGATATTCTCGATTCATATTATTTTATCGTGTAACGTTTTGGATTGACGGATCGAGACGACAACATCGCGAATATCAAAATTTTTATGATTTTTTTCTGACTCTGGATTGCTCATGTAATGGTTTCTTTGGTGATCATGGCAGCCTTCTATACGATATGATGAAGAACGAGGAATTCAGACATCGGGTGCTCGAGGGAAACAATGAAAAACAAATTTCACACGCCAAATCCCACGTAAACGGCGCGGCGTCCCGTGGTCTACAACTCACACAATTTATTGTACTTTTGACAGAACCTGTAAACTTAGTTTAGGTCTATGAAGTAGGTACTGTCGTCGTCCGTCTGACAGTTATAATATGACGAACTAGTAGGTAGTACCATGATTTTCACTATACTTTACTACTGTAATAACGTCACCAATTTTGTATTGAATTTCGTACAGCGCTCCTAGTGGTTACGTTGAGAACTAATTTCTACCATATCAAATTGGCGACGTAACTACAGTAGTAAAGTACAGTGAAAACTCATGGTAGGCCTACAGAACTATTGCTCACATTTTTTATTTACCATTGGAATAAACACAAAAAATTTTCTTCCATCTTTTAAAAGCATAGACATAGTTTTCACGTAAAATATTAATAAAGTAAAAGTAGATTGATTTAATACTGATTAAAGATTTATCTTTGAGTAGGTATAAGAAACGTTGATTTGGTTTCAATGGCAGTTGATTGACTAGCAACTCGTACCTACTTTGATTTGTCTGATCCGCCAATCATTGGTGCTGTATCGCTTTCAATTGACTATAAATATATTATTTGTGATTTATGGTTGCTTTGATAGAGATTTAATTTATAGAGAAATACCAATTATTTTATAGAATATAATAGCGTGATGATTTGAATACCGATGGGAATGGGAGATGATCTAGAAACAATCTATTCACTATGTTTATTGATATTAAACCACAATGATATTAATGCACGTTATCGTTAGGGAAAGAAACAAAGGGGAACAGTAACACACACGGGTATACAGGGTGTAATCTTAAATGCGTTAGATAATTAAGGGGATGCTTCAGACCATCAAATTAAACAACTTTAACTACAAGACCAATTTTTTAAATAATAATAAACCAGCTGTTTCATACATTTTGTTCGATTACCTTTTGACATTTTCTATGGAGCAGTTGATTTTTTTTTTTGTGATTTCAATGTTGGTCCCATAGTGGTAATTGTTCAGTTTGATGGTCTGAAGCAAGCATCCCTTAAATATGTAACCCATTTAAGTGTACACCCTGTAATATTCGAATTAAGTTATTTTGCCATTCACATTTTAAAGGCTCTTTGCACTTATCGCTGTGAGTCAATGTATGAAACCGCTCAAATGTTTGAAAGATATCAAAAGACGCATTAATACACATCATAGCCACGACACATTGTTGTTTAAATTACGATCTTATAACCAACTTATAACTTTGACTAATTATTATAAGGACTAGCCTTGCGGTAGCATTTCCCTTCTGCCATGGTATAAGCACAATTGATCTTGTGCATTTACATTAAATTTTACACCTTATCACTAAACGAGACAGCCTATAATTGCGAAATAATAACTTCGAACTTAGAACGTTTGGGGTTCACACGACACTATATTTCATGATTTTTAACATTCAAAATTAGAATCTAAAGTTATGGGGAATAAAATCCAAAGTTGTGGATTTCATGTTACCTCGCCCCCCGCAAAAAGTGGCAGAAATGTTTGTTAGTAGAATAACACGCGTAACCAGTCCACATATAAATAGTCAAAGACTTATAACGATAATCGACGATTTCATAGTATGTATTGAACTTAAGTGTAAAACAATCTATCCCATCTAACAGAAAGTGTACAACAGAATTACAAATCCAAGGATTAACCGTCGAACAACATCAATCCACTAGTCTGATGGGAATACATAAAACACTCCGGCGAGGTGACTCCTCAATAAAGTTAATGCAAATTATTACTCCTGCGCACAATCTGTCCGGTAGCTGTGCTTCAGATAAACTCATTAGACGGGGCTCTTAATTGAGCTGATGAGACGAGTGTGGGAGTTATTCATTAGTACACCGATCGATACCTTTTAAACAGCGTGATAGAGTAAAATGTATGGCTTCGTTTACAAAATAGAAGGATTTTTCTTGGGATTGCGCTCTTAGATCAAGAATATGTTATCTAAAGGGTGAAATTCGGTACGTCAAGTTTTTTTTTTGGTTTCATTTTATATTTTTTACGGATAGAAGACTTAATTTTAAGAAACCAATTTAATTTGTATTGCCTTTCATCGAGATTATCAATACAAATTTAATTTTAATTTAATTTGATCTGTAATCTCTAAATGCATAAATGGTGGAAAGAAAATATATATAAACTCCATAGAGAAAAACTACGTACAGCTTTATTAAAAAAAAATCCTCCCTTCTCTTTCTAACTCTATGCTGGAAACAGAAACGGCAATATCAAATGTTAAATTCTGACATTGTAAATGTAATTTTTCTCTTAATGGCCAGTTATTTTATGTTGATTTAACAGTTTTCCAGTGATGTCACTGGACGGACCGAAAAACGACGTTATTTTATTAAATATATCTGTAATCCTTTCATTATTAAAATCTCTGAAATAGAAAATATTATTATTGAGACAATTAGCTCGAAATGAGCTTCGATTCAGCCCTCCAAAAAAATCTTGACATACCGAATTGATATCATTAGTATCCTCTTAAAATAAGATTCTACTCATCAAACTGAACAACTTTTACTATGGGAGCAAAGTGATTGGAGCAAAAAAAAACTGCTGTTGCATACATTTGAGTCGCATTGCAGTATTGTATGGACCAGCAGATTTTTTTTGCTCCGATCGATTTTCTCCTATAGTAAAAGTTGTTCAGTTTGATGGGTAGACTCTTAATTTAAAAGGTTGCTAATGATATCAATTTCACCCTATATATTTGAACAATTTATTTAAAATAAAATTATGACGTTTTTCTCGTTTTGTCGCTTTGTCGTGCATGGCACGCTATGCATACAAGCACGCTACTTAGAATATAGTGTTACTTTTTTATCTAAGTTTAGGTAAAATTTTTAAGCATTTGACTTTAGTTCAATACTTTCCAAGAACAGAAAAGATAATGTAATGAATAACAATCAACTTCGCTGTATCTCTAGATCGTTGATGCTAATCCGCCGAACATCATTAGGGTATCGTAGTCGTAGGTCTATTATCGTTGATAGATGATCCGATCCTGTGGGTTCCGTAGTTACCTAGGATGATCTTGTTTATTTCTTGGTTCACAACATATTAGATGCATTAAGTGAGATGTACTCGATAATTAATGTTAAGTCAATAGGTAGGTTAATTTGCTTATCTCGCTGCGAAGATTTGGATTGTGCATTATTTATTTTCATGGAGTTACTATAATAATACGGGCGTTCCTAGAATTTTATGTTATACTTTCTGGTGGTGACATGACGGCGTATAGCCTTCAGCTTGGTATAAAAAAATTACGATAAATGTACGTAATTGTACGTTCAATTAAAAAAAATTCCTATAAGGGTTTACGAGAAATCAATGATTGAAGTGTCACCGCCAGGACGCATACTTTCTTTTGTTAAAATGTATAGTTTTAAAGTTACAGCGCCTCAAAGAGTCTATACAAATCTTAAATTAATCCTAGCACTAAAATTGTATATTTTAACGAAAATCTGACTTTATACAAACATAGAGTTACTAGATTGTTTCAGAAAAATTTCATCGACTTTAACTGGTTAGTATTGAAAATATCACCAGACTTCGTTTGTATGCAGCGAGCATTTACGCACTCGGAATAAACCCGACTTTACCCATTCATCAAAAAATGTATTACAAATGAAGTGTTTATTCAACTCGCTGTCTACAACGGTTCACAAAACACCTAGCGAACTAAACGCAATGTGAAAACAATAGTGCATTAATTATACCAGTATGTACGACCCTCTGCGTCTGCGCACATATTTCTTTTACTCGTACCGGAGCGGTATAAAGCTTTTGTAAGGTAGCTGTTGCGTTTACGTGGCGTCTTCGCTGTGGGCTTTTGAAGCAGAGACAAGAATTTTCAAGAAGTGCATATATATTCCAAGATTAGAACGTAAAATTATGCACCTATTTGTTTGGTGAACGAAATGTGATTTAAATGAAAGTTTATACAGGGGTTTATACAACGCTGCCGGGTTGCCTAGCAAAATATCGCCGCAAGTATCTTTACCATGATGATTCATGGTACCATTTTGTCCACCGATCTATTTGGGAAGTAAATAAGATGCCATTTAAAGGAGACCAATTTAAAGAACTGGAAAAACTAGGGTTTCCACCTGTCAATCTGCCCAAACTCTAGGGTTCAAAGAAGTCATTTTTAACCCTAGAGATACGAAGATTACGAAGAACGAAGTCACAAATAAACAAAACTCGTATTGATTGATTGATTTGTTGCAAAATTATTTGTAATATTACATTTCATGAAGTTCAACATAAGCCTCGCGTGGTAGAGTAGGTATCCCTCAACTTTATTCGCGTAAGAGAAGGCCTTCGCTCTGTAGTGGGTTCTTACAGGTTTTATTTCATGAAAGAAAACAGTTTAAATACTTTTTATAAAGCTAGCACTAAGCTCGCTTTCGAATGCTCGCAAAGGAAAGCTTACAAACGCGTTTTTATTCGATCAAAGCTCGCTTCTTATGCAGACAAACAAATGTTTCCAGTACGGAACGGCCGTTGCTTCTATTTCCCGTGACAATTTCGACGTCAAACGTTTTTCTGCAAACTTTGCTACAAACAAACTAGAAGCTTTGTACCGTATTTTAAGTAGACAACATTGGCCGATAAAATGTAACATCTTTTTGTGCTTCGGCGTAATGATAGAAAGGAATTTACGACGATTTCTCTAAAAGAGGTAGGTACCTAACTGAAAATGTGTGTTTTCTGGATAGAAGAAGGGGATTGTTTTTGTTCTCTACATCTACCATCGGCTGCTTTGCGAAACATTACCATAATCGAACAATCAAGGTTCAAGTTGGTTTCTTGAAATAATATTCACTATTTTCGTATATCGTATAATAATGGTGGATTGTCACACAAACTAAACACAGAGAGACAAAATGATGCTTAAAACCTCACTAAAGTGACCTTTGACTATTTAGTAAACACATAAGTATATATGAAAATTGAGTACTATATGACTACAAATATTTATTACAATGCATGACATGTATATGCGTAACTATTTATATATCTTTATAAAATGCATGTAAAAGCAATAAATGATTATGATTATAATCTCAAATAAAACAATAAAAGAAATCACAAAAATTATGTTTTCGACTAACGCAACCGTTGGTTAGTTAAACGGTTTTTGATAATGTATTTTCTTACTGTACAATTTAAATGTGTATTTATATTCATATATATATATACAAATGAATAAAATAAGATAACCGAAGTCAAACCTTAAAAGGGTATTAATCCTCCATTAATTTCTTAAAATACATTATTACATCATTCCTAAAACACAAGAATGTCACTTTGTAGTTATTGCTGGATTAAATTTCTTTTCAGAGAGTTTTTTTTGGAGATTCAGTGCCCTCTTAATATATAAGATGTTATAAAAGTAAAAAAAAATATATATTTAAATCTTTTAAGGGGATTTTTAATCTGAACAACTTTCATTACGAGACCAACATCGAAATAGCGGAAAAAAACATCTGCTATCCCATACATTTAGCTCGAGTAAATCTGTAGTTTAGTATGGAACATCAGTTTTTTTTTCACGATTTCTATATTGGTCCCATAGTGAAAGTTGTTCAGTTTGATGGTCTAAACCACCCCCTTAAATTTTATTTGTATTTATGTAGGTAATATAAGTATTATATAAACTTGGACTTTATCAGATATACTTAGTAGACACGATAGACACTGCACAGTACACACTTTCGAAAACAAGCTTTTTTCAAATGCAGAAAGAGTTGTTCGTCTACCATTCATCCGGTCACACAAAGCCATTGACAGATACATTTCCTCAACTTGCCAGCTCTTTATTTGTAACTGAGTTATTTTCCACAAGGAATATCTAATTACATCCACCCTAATACGGATAGCAGGTGCAGATTTCACAGAAAGAAGACCGTCCATTCTTAGACTCCTACATCTTTGACAACTATTTTATTTTAGTAGACTTTACTAGATTTTTTTTGCTGTAAATAGATTTTAGTCCAATCATCCAGATTTAGATTTACTTTTAATAACAAACTTTCTAGTAAAGTCTATTGAAAAAAAATACTTAGTTGTCACAGATATTTTTAGTAGACTTAACTAGAAAGTTTGTTGTTATATATCTTATTCTGATAGATTTAACTAAACTACTAAAACAACTAGTAAAGTCTACTAAAATAAAATAGTTGTCACAGATATTTTTTTACATGTAGTACGTTCCTTAGATTATTGAACTAATATGAATATTATGGAGCTCAACATAGGGGCTATTTTTCTTAATTTCCGTTATCTATATAAAATGCATGTTTTGAGATTATGCGAGACTGAAACATAAACACCTAAGTAATTTGTTTTATTTGCGCATATATGACATAATAGGTTTCAAGACAAAACAATATCATTTTCATTTCCCCTTGTTAGGAATGTCGTTCCTTATAACAAGCGGGTTTATGTCATACAAGAATGTTAGAAATTCCTCTCACAATTGATGACTTCTGAGCTGACGAATGACAGGATAGGTAGTTTCTCAGGGTAAATGAACTCATGTTTTCAATCGAATTGAAGTAACTGAAATCCAATGTTGAACCTTCACCTTTGGGGAAATCACAAATTTGTTCTTAGTCATTGAGGACTTTTATCTCTAATCGGCTATGCTTGCAGACAATGATGTCAAATATCGTAATGACACGATCTGAAATAATAACAATGGACCTATAGCTGTTAAAATGTTCTGGAATTATAAAGAGAGTATTAGATTGGATACAACTAGGTAAACATTAGCATGTTACAATAAACGGAAAAAATCCATCTGATAAATAAAATGTATCGAAGTCTGGAAGTAGAACTTATTGTTTTACAGGGTACACAAAAAATAATACACTGGTGGTTATCGTGGGCAAGTATCTAATAGTGGGAGGATAGTGCTTGAAGTGCTTGGGCATTGACGAAATCAATGCTATTCGAATTTAGGCTGGAGCATCCCTAAGATTTTAGGTCACTGGTACAGTTTTAGGAGCATCCCATTCTGCAGAAAATGTTTAGGAAACATCTCAGAAGTTCACCACGTCCAATGTGTTTATTACCTTCTTATTAGTGGTACTGACATAGAATACAAGAAAAGACAATGTTAAGATTTTTTTTTGTAGACGCGATAAGACGAGGTCAGGGTGTCAGAGGGGAACTGTCGTTCGTCGACTGACGTCTTAATTATGCAGGTGAACATGGTTTACAACACAATAGTGCCTTAATACAAATGAATTTTTTTGTATTCCGACCATCGTATCATCGGCCTTTTGTACCCCATCAATGCATATTACATTTAATACTACACCGCACATTTCAAAGCCGACGATTCTCGCGCTTAATTTCACTTTCTTCTTTACAGTTACAATCTAAATTAATAAGGAGTTAAAAAAAGTACCTATTGGACTTTATTCAAAATCATTTGGCTGTACTAATTTGATGAGCGTAGACAGCTATGGCTGTATAGAAAATTGCGCTTTTCTAGTTTGCCTGGGAACCAGGATTTACTACTTAGCCAGATAAACTTTCGTAGGCTAAAACGAATACCTTTTAAGTCAGTTTATGAAGCAAGAAACCTATTGATAATTAAATCTTGAATACGTAGGTAATCTTGTATATATAGGGTCTGCCTCGAGTTTGACTTTACAAGCTGCTATATCCGACGGTATCATTGTGTGGTAACTGACATTGATGATGTTTACAATTGCTTGACAACTTAACACCTGTCAATATTAAATCAATCTCAGCCGAAAACCTCATAATTCTTCAAGTTGCACAAAGCTAATGCGACTAGCCGTTAAATTCTGTCGAGACAGGCCATAAAAAGGCGGGCAATGTAAACACGTTGGAACTGAGAAAGTATCCTCGTTTCCATTAGAAAAGTGTTTAAAACGTCGAAGTCACGGCACGGAGTCGCGTCTCGATCGCGATTTTAACGGAGAAAGCAATGAGTGACAATTTTATAACATTGCTACAATCAGAGGTAATGTAGCTGACATATGGCGTGCGGTGCGGGCAGTTTTATTTGCAATTTGCTGTAATTCTCCGGCTTGTCACATGGCGCGGGCCCGGCACGGTAATTGTAGGCACTCGTCGATGCGCCGTAGACAAGTCTTTGCCCGTAATCACAACACGCCAGCCCATAGTGATACTTGATAGACAATTGACAGATAATTTTGTATCGAATAGTACTTTGATCAATTTGCATAGGGTGCTGTCTAGATGTAGCTTCTGTGAGACTTGACGTGATTGCTGTCTTGGAATAATTCAAGTTACAATTAATTGATCGTTGGTTTTAGTGGTGTTTCATCTCGAGCGCCATCAAGTGCTGCGGAAGGTATGTTAAACAGTTGTGCCCGAATGATGCTAGATCGTGAATCTGTCAAATTAACAGCACGTTGAGCACCACCTCTAGCTTACCCTTAAACCTATTCATTAATCTGCACCGAGCCTAGTTCATTGATAGTTCTCTCCCTCAGGCATGTAAGTAGGCCTATAATAGGTTTAACATGGCTTGAAGATGATAATGATTCCAAAATACAGGGTGTTACAGAGAGGTTTGGTCATTCGATGTTGGCTCCATAGTAAAACTAGTTTGATGGTCTGAAGCATAACCTAAAATACCACCTTTCTGCAACATCCTGTCTATCGTACGTCTTTTTGACAACAAAAGTTTATTTGACGGATAACAATATGCAAATTCGTAGTGCACGAGCTTAATGTACCTACTTCATCTTATGTTTCTTTTGTAATCTGTCATCTCTAGTACCATCCCATTATGTGAGGGGTACTTAACGTCGCGCTTCAATGTCGGAAGAGCATTAAATAATAATTTCCGAACACTTCTTATAAGAATGTCATTAATCAATGAATAGTCTATGTTAATCCACTACACGTGTAGTTATGAATCTTAATCAAGAACCTAGCAAAAACTTGTAAATAATAACCAAATCTTCGAGTACTCAACGACCTATAAAACAATTTGATTCATCATTCTTGTTTATCAAATGGTAATCAAAGATACATTACTACGACTTTTTATTAGAGAACAATTATAAGAAAGCACCTACGTTACGGTGTATGGTGCTTTATGAACGACATTTGATCTCTAAATACAAATTAGTTTTGAATTATGAAGACGAACTAATAAATTCAATAATTTATTGCAACTCATGGTCGAGACAAGATTGCAACGAAAGTACGGTAGTGTACAATGTTGTATATCATTGCGTGCAGTCTTATTATCAAAGAGAGCATCATAGACAAGCCATGTAATAATAACTCGGCGAGTATGCGTCACTGGTACTCTACAGTCATTTCCTTCTACGCCTAGTAGTCGGGGTATGACAGGGTAGCATCAGTTGGTCAATTATTGCCTATCCTACAGATGGGTGATACAAAAAACCGCATACCGCAGAGTGGGTGCGCACACGCCGCGCGCGCCTCTGATTGCTTGCGAGCTGCGTCTGCGACGGAGCTGCTTTAGGAATCGTCCACATTGAGCTAAAAGGAGGATGGAATGTAACAAACACCCTAGTAATACTTCAGGGGGTGCTTTAGACTATCAAACTGAACAACTTTCACTATGGAGCCAACATCGAGAAAAAATAAATAAATAACCTGTCCCATACATTTTAGTCGAGTCGGTACTGCGGTTTTGTATGGGACAGCAGATTTTTTTTATTTTTCTCAAAGTTGGCTCGATAGTGAAAGTTATTCAGTTTGATGGCATAAACCATTAAGTATCACTAGGGTGTTTTGTTACACCCTGTAGATAGTCGGCAAGCAAACGAAAAATGGGATCCAATTTTTTTAAGATTAGTAAGATTGTGAACTGGAGAATGATGAGTTGACAAGCCAGGGATTACTGTATACTATAGCAATGTTATCGATTAGGATCGATATAACTAAGTATCACAACTAACTTTTACAATAAGTTAAAACTGGGCAAGAAATAATCAGGGTCCGAGGTCCATGTACCAGTGAGTTTTTCTAACTTATGTACGTAATACCGACTGCTCTCAAAAGGTGAAAGAAAACATCGTAATTAAACAAATGAACATCTTTTACTAAGAGACCAACTTTGGTATCACGAAATAAAATCTGCTGTTTCATACACTTTGGTTGAGTAGCTATTTACATTTTCTATGGAACAGCTCATTTCTTTTTCACGATTGCGATATTGGCTCTATAGTGAAAGCTGTTCAGTTTGATGGTCTACACCCTGTTCGATATGAAACGCATTTAATTTTACAACCTGTATAGGCTGATGATGATGACGATCCCTGTTCGATAAGAAACGCATTTAATTTTACATCCTGTATAGGATGATGATGATGAAGCGATAACCATCCTAACCAAATCCCAATTCCATGTAAGTACACCCCAAGATCGCTAGCTACCCAACAACGCACTCGACAGATATTGTATGACATTGATCGCGTGCTCAAACTCATGCGCAGCTAATGTTCACTATTTGCGGTTGGATACACTGCCAGCCTTTGTATCGTAATCGTCTATGTGGTAATGGGGGATGTACAACTATGCGATGTAAACGATTTGGGATGCTCCGGTAACGGAAAAAAAAGCTGTGCAGATGTTTTTGTATTCTGCGAATAACAATGAGTTACCTATACTTCATTGCAAATAAGGACGACGAGATTTTCCGATTCCTATTTAGCTTTCTGGTCAATTCTGATTCCAAATTTGTAATGAATTTATTGGATACTGCTAAAGCTGTTCTAAGAATAAGTGAGAAGAA
The DNA here is from genome assembly GCA_963924505.1 of Agonopterix alstromeriana. Taxonomy (NCBI): domain Eukaryota; kingdom Metazoa; phylum Arthropoda; class Insecta; order Lepidoptera; family Depressariidae; genus Agonopterix; species Agonopterix alstromeriana. The sequence goes on from OZ004678.1 coordinate 7,754,515, forward strand.
GTGTTTCAAATCTCTGTTACTGTAATGCAAAATAGCCTTAAAATTTCGTTGCTATTTTAAATGGAGTATAGTCCAGTGATTTTTGGAGATAAACATACACAATGTCTAAGACAATATCTTATCCAAAAGTGTAAATAATCACCCATATTTGGATCGATCGATTATTTTCTATTTTAACGCTACCGCCCGATTTTACCGTAAAATTCGGTATCATTGTAACCGTTTTATACCACTAGTGGTCTGGTACCAACCAACTATGGTACTATTTAGGCAGAAAACAAAAATAAAACAATCTACAGGGAAGTGATTTGGTTTTTCTCGAAATCTATTTTAATTAATAAAACTGAAGAAAAAGGAATCTAAAGACACCCCTTTTTCCAGTTTTAACAATTTTACTCTTACATTGTTGATCGGAAGAAAATGCAAATTTACGATATACTTCACAATTCAACATACCTAGAATGATTTGGTTTTCTTATTTTTCGAAAATTCATAAAAATTCATCTCATTATTCAAAGAAAACGGCGAAATTCTTTCCGTGGAGCCACGCGCTCGTTCACATCCATTAGTATGGCGAGTCGTGTTCCCGGGCGGATAAGCCTTATTTTCATTAAAAGAGGGCTTAATTAATGAACGTTGCGTTGTTAGGCTTGTTAGTATGAATACATGTATGAATAGGTACATACATAGTTGCACAGCGTTAGTTTATTTACAGATTCACACATTACTCATTAATTTGTGGGAAATAACATTTCTCTTTATTGTCTAGCAATGACAGTAATACACTTAGTAACTATGAGAAGCTAACTATAGTTACTGATATACCTACATACATTTATGGTAAAATTGCGATCTAGCAAAAAATCACGAGAACACAGTGTATAATTTTGGTTGAAAGGAACATTATTAAGATTAAGAGGCCTATTACAAGCTCAGTGGCGCCCTCATTACAATAATAAAGATTTCTCAATAAAGAAACCCTAAATTAAAAAAGTGCTACTCCAATAAACTACAAAAGCCTTCAAGCTATTGTTATACAATACTTTTATAGGTTATTAAGAATTTCAAAATAAAAATAAAAGCGGCTGTTTTTTTTTCTTGTTTCAAATTTGTTTGTTTAGACCCATAAAAAGTAGTTTATTGGAGTAGCACTTTTTAAATTAAGGCTTTCTTTATTGAGAAATCTTTATTATTGTGGTGAGGGCGTCACTGAGCTTGTAATAGGCCTCTTAACCATAGATACCTATATACCTAGAGTCCTTATTAATATGCTGACGGCGTTTTAAGGCAATGATAAACAGGCACTATGGGACCAATATCGAAATCGCGAAAATAACTCAGCTGTTATATTCCATAGAAAACTGCAATCTTACTCGCCCCAAATGTGACAACTGGATTTCGATGTTGATCCCATAAGAAAAAGTTGTTCAGTTTGATGGTCTGATCATCGCCTATAAAAGCCGTTAGCATATTAAGACGGACCAATGTATACAATCCCTGTGTCCGTAAAGCGATGTCTTTTTGAACTACGTAAAAGACACGTTTTATGAGGACATTAAATTTGTAGGTACTTAATTTAAAGGCTATATAAATCTATGGTAGACCAAGCAGTAAATTACAGGTCTTTTAAGACAGGGTTTTATTTAAGCTCTTCTTCAGTTTTACAAAGTTTACGCCGTCATACCATGTGTGGCGCAAAATTTTTTCACGCACCATTATTATTAGTTGAGACCACGCACACTATTTTTGAGCTTAGGCGATGTCACAACTTTATCGCTGCGATACTTCTGACATCAATTTCCGTACGTCTTTGTCCGTCTTAAGACGGACCGAAACTAACGCTCCATACAAACGTAGTCTGGTGATATTTTCAATACTAAACAATTAAAGTCAATAACCTTTTTCAGAAACAATCTAGAAACTAATTTCTATGATTGTATGAAGTCTGATTTTCGTTAAAATGTATAGTTTTAAAGATACAGTGCCTCAATGATTTCCATACAAATTTTAAATTAATCCTAGCACTAAAACTGTATATTTTATCGAAAATCTGGCTTCATACAAGCATAGAGATTAGTTTCTAGATAGTTTCAGAAACTTTTCATTGCCTTTAATTGGTTGGTATTGAAAATATCACCAGACTTCGTTTGTATGCAGCGCGCATTTACGCATTCGGAATAAACTTCTCTTAACTTCGGTAGTCGTTTCCAAAACCGAAGTTCCACTAAGTCAACGAGCTTATAATTTATATCTCTATTAGTTGAGTTGAGTGTCACAAAACAGGGGTATTCAACCGTAAGTAGAACGTTATTCAAAGCAATAAGGTTAGTATTATCTTGATCTTAAATTAACCTATCACTATTGTTCTAAGAGGAGCACATATTATACAGAGTGTTATTGTAATGGATGCTGTCAGATTATATGTAAATCTGTGCACATCTAACTTGGCTGGAGGCAAATGGGTTACATTCGATATGTGACTGGACTTTAACATTATAATAGTTACACAGAGTGTAGGAAAGGGTATAGTTTTTTTAGTAATAGGTAATAGCATGGATACGCCATTTTCTAATCTCAGGCTCAAGTAAATAGCTTGCACTGTGACGTGTTCATATTGGGCTCGTATACCTATAAACATGAGATTTTTTGGTTTAAACTTAAAATCGGAATGTCTTGTACAATACAGCTCCTAGGGTTCAGGCATCTAGATTAGGAGCTAGGGTTTTCAGTGTTCGGTTCTTATTGAGATTTAATAAAGCGAATATTAATTTTAATATTTTTTTTTATGTCATATGCACGTTATGATTAAGTGATGGACCAAGATGGTATGGGGTGAGCTGACACTAAAAACTCCCTCTCACTCAGATCTGCAGATGAACAAAGGTAAATATGATTATTTCACCTCTGTTTTATAAGCATTCATGAAATAAACAATGCACTAAAATATATTTAGGATAACCTAGATTTTTCTTAGGTACCGACTAGGTTAATAAAACAGTTTCGCGGGCAAACCCCTAGTATAAAATAAGTGCGACAAGTTCTTATTAAGATCGATTACGACATAGATCGATATCTAACAGACGTGTCACACTTATCGCGTTAATCTCGTTATCATATATTCGACTAGCAGCCCGTCCCGGCTTCGCACGGGGTAGACAAATAAATTTTAAGACTCATTTTTCTACACCTTCGGTTACATTGTAAAAATTTTACCAAGGATCCCTAATTTTTTTCAAAATGAAATGTAGCCTATGTCAAATTGGAAGAATGTAGCATTCTATTGGTGAAAGAATTTTTTAAATCGGCCCAGTACTTTTTGAGCCTATTCATTACAAACATACAAAAATAGGTACAAATCTTTCCTCTTTATAATATTAGTGTAGATTAACGTATCGTATGCGAAACTGGATTCGTCGTATATGAAGCTTTAGTTCTCAAACTCCATAACACAAACTAATTTTCCAATATAAAAATCTTGAAAAAGTAGAGTTTGCTGAGCAGAGAGGATTTTCATCGCAGCATAACTTAACTTTAGGTCCTAAAGTATATGTACAAGGAATCTAAATTAGTGCGAAGCTGGAGATTGGACTCTTTCAGTTGTTTGACGAATCACGTCTCTTATCTATCTATCTTGGAATAGATTTCGCAAAACGAATAATGTAAAAAAATATGTTTTGACAAAAAGGCCTTTCTCAATAAGTGGCGCGTTGAATCTCATCGCAGTAGGTACAAAGGCTTTTTAAATATGTTTAAATTTGACTCCTAATTGAACAGTCCAAATTTGTGTGGCGGGAACTCTTATAATAGTTGATTGCCTGTCCGTTTATTGAAGAATAGGAATAGCGGAAGCAAGGTTGAAAAATCAAAACCAAGAACCTATATACAGGATTGGTTAGCCAAGATTGCTAATAAATAACGTTTGAAGAATGTGTGGGAGGTCTGTCCAACAAAACAATCATTTGGATTGATAAACAATAAACAGGAGTTTACCGTTACAGTAATTACAAACTACAAAACGTACAGACCGACAAATGAAATAAGCAACTGTATTAAGCATCCTGCTGCACAACTGGATATTAACTCTAGGGTCCCAGGGCGACACAAAGACAGGCTTATCCTAACACTAGAGTGCTTGTAAGTAAAGATACAGGAAGCGCTATGTCTTTGGTAACTGTTTAGTTCATGGGGTGTTTCATTTAGAGCAATACCTTAAATAGAAGCCTTTTTTAGGTGTTTGTGTTTATAGCTGCCCGATTTTAGTCTAATAGATTTTTCACTGCTTGGGGAGTAGACCTTATAAAATTCCGTAACAGTGAAAGATTGCATCCTGATTGGTTAAATTAAATTAAAAATCATTTATTTGTCTTTACATTTGTACACAGACAGAAGTAGGTAATAAACTAATAATATAAGACATAAGAACATTTAAAATAAAAGTGAAATAGACATGGAAAGATTATCTCTAACATAATAAGACATATTTTAATGACTGAATTATACTTAAGGCGTATCCACCTGGGAACACGACTCTCCATCCTAATCGACGTGAACGAGCGTGCACCTCCGGCCAGAATTTATCAGTTTTCTATGAAAAATTTGATGAATTTTTAATGGATTTTCAAAAAAAATGAAAACCAAATCATTTTATGTTGTATTGTGAAGTATATTATAAATTTTCATTTTCTTCAGATCAACAATGTAATAGTAATAAAATGGAAAATAACCCACCCCACCCTACTTTAGATTCCTTTTTCTTCAGTTTTATTAATTAAAATAGAGTTCGAAAAAACCAAATCACCTCTCATTTCCTGTAGATTGTTCAGTTTGGTTTTCTGCTTAAAAAGATGGTTACAAAGATACCCAATTTTACGGTAAAATCGTTAGAGCCTTAACAAAAAGCGTCGGTGGTGCGTAAAGGAGTGGTATCGACACTCAGTCATCAGGGGTCTGGTTCAAACCTGCACAGACGATATGGCATGTCCCAATGAGTAAGTAACTTATGTACGTAATAGCGTTCTCAGACAGTGAAGAAAATATCGTGATGAAACCTGTATACGCTGAAGAAGAAATTCTGTGGCGTATGTGAGGTCTACCTATCCGCATTGGGCACGCATGATAGACTAACGCTTTTAAACCTTTCTTGAGGGTAGGCCTGTGGCCTGATGCTGATGACTCTCTAAAAACGTTTCCTGCTCATACCATAATAAGTTCAGAACTGAGCCTATAGACAAAGTATCTTTTGATTAGCGTTAACGACAGTAGAAAATATTAATATGTATGGATTTGACGTATGGTGACGAAAGAAAACGTCAAAATGTTTCGATCATCATCATCATCAGCCCATCATCGTCCACTGCTGAACATAGGCCTCTCCCAAGACGCGCCACAAAACTCTGTCCTCGACCTTCCTCATCCAATTGCTCCCCGCTACTATTTTTAGGTCGTCTGTCCAGCGGGCGGGGATGTTTCGATCGCTAATGTCAAATCCATACATTCTGTAATTTTCTACACACACCTCACCGAAGTCTCTTCCAGTTATGCGAATGACACATTCAGTAATATTACTTTAGACATAAATCCAATGGTGTAGGTTACACTATCATCGGTGCATGATAAATGTTTGCGACGGTGCCGGTGCGGTGTAGGGAGAAACTAGTTATTAAATATATTTCTCCCAGAATTATACTAATATGAAACGAAAGGTGCATGTTACATCTAGATTGGGATCTTTATCTCTTCTTTCAATTCATACCTATACCTTAAGGCGATGCGATGCATAAAATTAAAAGTAGAAATCAGAGTGTTAGGGTAGACAGTGCCTGCCTCCGTGGTCTAAGCATTGGGATCTTGACACGGAGGTCGTGGGTTAGACCTGTACTCCATTCGAAATAGCAACGAATTTTTAAGGCTATTTTGCATTACAGAAACAGAGATTTGAAATACTTCCTGTTACTTATTCTTAGAACAGCTCAAGTTAATGTCCAAGATATGTCTGATAGTATATGTATCCAATAAACTAATTACATTGGCATAGCCAGAAAGCTAAATAGGAATCGAAAAATCTCGTCGTCCTTATTTGGAAAAAAGTATAATGATATGTCACTTTGTGCGTTTTCCCCAGTTGGTTAGGACATTGCAGGCTGAATCACCTGATTGTCTGAAAAGAAACATGATTCGTGCTTCGGATGGCACGTTAAGCCGTTGGTCCCGGCTACTATCTCTGGAGGTAGTAGTCGTTACAAAAAAACTACGTCAGAGGCCGTAAGACGGTCTGAAAACTCTGACTCCAGGGCTTGCTGCCCACACGATAAGAAGAAGAAGAGAAGACAGTAGTAATAGGAAAAGTTGTTCAGTATCATGATTGTACTCATGTTGCTGAACAACTTTTCCTAAGGAACAAATGGAAATTCACAAAAATAAGCTTATCTTTTCATACACACGTTCGATCAGCTGATTGCATTTAGTATTGAAAGTACAACAAATGTTTTGCTATTTGTACGGGCTGAAAAAATTAATCATAAATTCATAATTCACAAACGGAGAGGAAAATTCTTCATCAATGATTATAAATATAAAATACCTACCTATATACCTACTTACTTTTATATTGTAGTCTGAAATAATAGATTTAAAAAGATTGAAGTAAAAAGTTTTTATTCTAAAGATGCTGGCTAGTTTTGCTTGAAAAAATGTTTGTGCTGCCATTTGAAACAGATGATACAAACCGTTTTTATTCTTATTTATTAACAGGCTATCACGACAATTTTTTTCCAGAATTTTCGGCCAGTGTTATGCATATTTTAGCTATACTTGGGGTGCAAATTATTTGTAATTCACAACACAGAAACTCTTTGGTTCGTTGAAATGCAAAAGATACTTTTTTAATTTTTTGGCTTTCGTAAGTATTCGTTGATTGAGTATTTTATAGATTCACTGACTGCGTACTCTGGAACGAATAGAGATATTAGAAATGAGAATTTTTTTTTTAAAAATCGTAACTTTGCCAAGATTCTGTAAGCAATTTCAACTTAGTCGCCAAAAATGCCGCATACGCAGAAAGTACCTATCCGATACGTTCCCAAGAAGAGATAAGATGAATAAGTTTTTCTAAAGGACTTTAATCTTGACACGACGTATTATAAACGCGTAAATCAACCACCGTTTATGATTAAGTCATTAAAAACTTCCACTTAAGGATGTCGAATTAATTACTGTACCTACAATATTCCAACGTAGCTCAACATTTATATATACATTCCTATACGTAAATATAACCAATTATAACAGATACTTAGATTAAATTGACTACTATTAACTCATACCTTATAACTTCTTCATCAGTCGTCTGCCGCTTGAACTGTAAAAAAATAAAAAATAAATATTTTAATTCGATTTGGTTAGATACAATAGATACATTCATTACTATTATTATTTACTTAATAAAATACTTAATTTTAAAAAATGTACGGGGTGTAATGAAAATAATAATTAACCTTTAAACCACATACTCTACCCATCAAACTGAACAACTTTTACTATGGGAGCAAAAATGTCATTGCAAAAAAAAATCTTCTGTTCCATACTAAACTGCAATGCCTACTCGACTAAACTGTTTGAGACGGCAAATTTTTTGTTCCGACAGGTTTGCTCCAATAGTAAAAGTTGTTCAGTTTGATGGGTAGAGTGTGATTGTGGTTTAAAAGTTAATGATACTTTTCCTTAAGCCCTATATATCCCCTATTTATCGCATAGTCACCTGTTACGACACCAACGGGAAATAATTGTGTTGTCTGTTTTAACCAATGGTTAACTATGGTTAATAGCCATAGTTAGAAATGTAAAGTTTAGCCATGCATATAATGTAAACAGTTTAGTACATATAACTGTGTGTGTTTATTAGAAACAAACAACTACCAAAATTATGTTTGTAATGAGTTAATGACTTCTTTAGTCATCTCCATTAGTCTCAGAACATTAACAAGTATTGACACAAGTACTACATTAAGAGAAGTTTATTCCGAATGCGTAAATGCGCGCTGCATACAAACGAAGTCTGGTGATATTTTTTTAATAACAACCAATTAAAGTCAATGAAAAGTTTCTGAAACTATCTAGAAACTAATCTCTATGCTTGTATGAAGCCAGATTTTCGATAAAATATACAGTTTTAGTGCTAGGATTAATTTAAAATTTGTATGGAAATCATTGAGGCACTGTATCTTTAAAACTATACATTTTAACGAAAATCAGACTTAATACAATCTTAGAGATTAGATTCTAGATTGTTTCTGAAAAATTTTATTGACTTTAATTGGTTAGTATTGAAAATATCACCAGACTTCGTTTGTATGGAGCGCGCTTCGAATTATATCCCCTTAAATTAAACGTTGTAAACGACGGTAATAGGTGTTTTCCTCTTAGAAGCATTTTACCCAACTCTCCCCTCATTCATAATAAAAAAAACCGCTATCCGTATAGGTAATTACTTAGAATAAATTTACTTAAGGTATACAAATAATATATGCGATAAGCATAGTTCATTCACTTAAAGATCAATTATAGAGGGGTATATTAAGTTTAGCTTGTCTCAAAGCTCAGCTTTCGTAGACTGTATTGTTATTTCTTTAAGGTTTATTTTAGTGTGTTAAAAGTTTTATGACGTATGTTTATGATGGCCAGCCGTGCGATATGGTAGGCTGGGCCGCGCTGGAGCGTGTTAATAACTGCCCAGAACTCAGAAGATATCGCGTGCTTTAACTTCTTCCTGGGTTTTGACCGGAAATGTTCATTTGTATCAGATCTCTATCATTTAATGTGTCAAAAAACTTAAAAAAAAAATAGAGGTGTTAATATGCTGAAAACAATCTATAATCCTTCCAAATAAGGACGACGAGATTTTCCGATTCCTATTTAGCTTTCTGGCCAATTCTGAATACCAAATGTAATTAATTTATTGGGTACATATACTATCCGACATAATTATCTTGGGCGTTACTAAAGCTGTTATAAGAATAAGTGACAGGAAGTGTTTCAAATCTCTGTTTCTGTAATGATAATTAGCCTTAAAATTTCGTTGCTATTTTGAATGGAGTATAGTAATATTCAAAGGGGTGGTTACCAGTCTAAACTTTAGACCATCAAACAGAATAATAACAACAAAATTATTCGATCACTTTGAACACGTGTCAGGTCAAAATGGTTGTTAACTACAACTTAAGAAATTTAAAAAAAGTAGGTAGAGTTTGTTTCATTGTGAATAATACGCATATACAACGTGTTAATGAATTAACACAAAACTAGAAAGTAGTTTGTTTTGAATCGAGAGCAGAATCGAATTATCATGTTTCAACATACGTATTTTTTTTTCAAAATATTAAATACCTAATTTGTTTGTAAAATTTAAAATTTATTGGACTCGATCTCAACCCACCGCACGGGCACAGTCATCTTACTAACTACCAACACAAGATTCTTAAAATGTATCCATGAGCACGCTAGCGCTTTCATTCATTGCTGAAATGATAACAAATCATTTTGGCCTCAAAACTTAAAATGTGAATAACTTTAAATTTTAACTATCTAAATTATGAAATTATTGCTTCAGTCTAATTATTTTGTTATAAATCAGTTGGGGTGTATGAGGTTTTGCGCTTATTCATTAACACGTTGTATATCATTAGGAAAACGACTGTCAAAAAAAGGTTAATGTTGCATGTGCATTTTATGTGTTGTGAATAAAGTATTAAGTAATTGATTGATTGTCAGATAGGAGAAAATAAAATATTTCAATCTTTTTCCAACCCACCGAATTCCGATCTTACCCGAGTATACCACAGGTGCATTACAACTTTTACACCGCCAATTACGAGTTATGGCTGAGACACTTAAAATTCCGACCATAAATAGATTTTACCTATTACATAGTTAGCCGTGACCGGTGGTGGAGCTCGTTACAGTCATATCTTCTTTCCCACAGTTGAGTAAATTCAAAAACCGCACTCTAGATGCAAGGGCAACGTATCTTGGCTAATATTGTGTAATAAGCATGCTCACCGCGTTTAAATGAGGGTGCGTTGTTCATTGCACTCTTGTACAGGCCAATCATCAATTAAATGTACTACGGTGGACCTTACTGCTTTGTTATTATGGTTTAGATTGCATTTACATTAATCTACATATTCAATTGAGTGTATGTCTGTACAATAGATTTTTTTCCGATATTGAAATATGCATAATGCTCTCGATAGTATTCTCCGAGGTGGGGTCCGAGAAAATATATATATTATATAGGGATAAGTAGGTACCTATAAATTAATTACAAAATAGAAATGTGTATGAAGAAAAAAAAAGTAATCTGTACTAAGTAGGTATATTTTTATTAAAAGATATGTAGATGTAAGAAGTTGTAGAGTTCTGGCCGCATCATCTCTACAATACCACCTTCCGACGCGGTGGTAGAATTACAAAAATGACTTTATATATTTTTCTATACAAGGTGTAAAATTAAATTCTTTACTTCAACAGGGTGTTGGAGACCATCAAACCAAACAACTTTCACTATGGAACCAACATCGAAATCGCGAAAGAAAGTTGTGTTGTTCCATAGAAATCGTCAATGACGACTGTGAACAGCCGATTTTTTTTTCGCGATATTGATGTTGGCTTTGTGAACGTTGTTCAGTTTGGTGGTCTGAAGCCCTTTAATATGTAACTCATTTAAATGAATACCCTGTACTTATATGATTTTTTTTAATAGTTAGGTAGATACCTAAGTTGGTTATTATTATTTGGGTTTTGGGGCATTAACAGACTTGTGCCTGTGCCACTTATACCATCGCTGGTCCTTTGTGAACGCCCTTTTCAAAGTTCCTTACCAATTCCTACTTAGTTGGTTAACTTTCATGGAAAGAAATGAAACAATGAGAATGATATACCTAAATTCACAGCAATAGGTTTTACGGAAATTATTACTTTTGTTTTGCGTTATTTCGCCACAACAGTAATTATTGCATTTGACCAATTATGGCAACTATTGTTTGTAAATGTCCTTAATAATACGTTCGTTTTAGAAAATTAAACAATGGTTTTATTACCTAGTGACAATTTAGATATTTTATATTGGTGACAAAATCTATAAAACTTGATGGGATAGCCATCCCATATTAGGAGTTTACTTGGTTTTGTTATCTTTAGGTACAGAAAATGATAGACACATAAAAGAGTAGGATTGCTTTAGAAATACGATAGGTAAGGTCTTTACGCGATTTGGAATCAAAACAAAGCTGCTAAGACCATTGCCATTTTATGTTTCTATCTACCTAGTAGACATTTTTTTTTAAAGTTGAATAAGGTTGGGTTCTGTTCACCTCGAAAGGTAATAATGGACGTTAGTTTATTTAAATCAAAATACTTTAAAATATATGTCGATTCGGAGCACTTAAAAAATAAACCCGGCAGTGCCTATTGTTGATCTTGATCAGTGATCTTTGATGATCATATATTTCTTTATAAAGGAAATCGTTAATCTATGTTTGATTTAACATCCAATGAAGATATTTTGTCAAACATTGTTATGATGTGTCCGGTATGGTGTTTAGTATGGAACAGCAGATTTCTTTTTGATACACGATCGGTTAGTTGCCATCGTAAAAGTTGTTCAGTTTGATAGGTAGACTCAATTCAATTATACTTTATTGCACACCAAAACAGAACATACATTTGAATACAGATAAATAATTCAATAGACTCGTAGTTCAAAAGGATCCTAATGATATCAATTTCACCCTATAAATTTATTTTTATAATACGCGATGTCCTGCGCCATAGGTACCTAGAGTTTGCGCCACGAAAGAACCTTTTCGAAACCCAAGCCTCATTAGAAATAAAAATATATTTTTTAGTGATTTTTTTTATTCGATCTGATTTTTATCCCTGATCAACAAATTTATTTCATTAATACTTGGACGTTCACGGAGAATAACAAAGTCTCACAGTAGTTTTTAATATTTATCATACAGGGTCCTTCTTAATATGCTGAAACTTTTTAAGGGGATGATCAGATCGTTAAACTGAACAACTTTCTCTATGGAACCAACATCGATATCGCAAAAAAAAAATACAGCTCTTCCATACAAAACTGCACACCTACTCGAGCCAAATGTATGGGACATCAGAATTTTTTCTCGTGATTTCAATGTTGGTCCCATAGCGAAAGTTGTTCAGTTTGATGGTCTGATCATCCCCTTAAAAAAGTGTCAGCATATTAAGAAGGACCCTCTTTGTTTAAAAATATATATAGGATCCTTTTAAATATGCTGACAATTTTTTATGAGATTAATCAGATCATCAAACTGAGCAACTTTCTCTTTGGCACCAAGATCGAAGTCGCGAAAGAAAATCTACTGTTCAATACAAAACTGCAAACCGAATCGAGGCAAATATATGGGACAGATGACTTTTTTTCGTGCTTTCAATGTTGGTCAAATAGAGAAAGTTGTTCAGTTTGACGTCAGATCATCCCCTTAAAAAGTGTCAGCATAGTAAGAAGGACCCTATAGAAAGAGGCAAAACCGAACGATTTCTTGCGATTACAGTGAGCGCCGCACTCGGCCGCACCCAAAGGACTTCTTTCGTGGCGCAGACTCTACATAATTATCTTGCGCTGATGTCAAACGTGAGTGACAGAGCACTGCCTAAACAGGCCTACTATCGCTTTCCTTTTCGCTTCTCGAACACTTTCATCCTAATGACTAATTAATAATTCATTAATATTAAGAAATAATATTTATAAAGATTAGAATATGAATATAATTATAAAACGGAATTGACTTAATTAATTAGCATTAAATGTAGATGACCTTGTCGAAATAAATACGTAAGAGTAATAAAGAAAGATGCAGAGTTCAAGATTCTCAGTTCGAAAATGATTTAGAAATTATTTGTAAAATTTTACTGACATTCAACAATGATATCGATTACAACATTTAATTTCCTATGAGTTCAGTTGAGAGACATACTGATAACACGTTACCGATCTTATGAACGATTTAATAGGAAACTTGCACATTAGTCCCACAGTTTTGTGAAAGATTTTGGGCGCATTATACCTAGCCACTTAGTGCTCTCTCTTTGACTAATTATTATAAGGACTAGCTTGCGGTAGCATTTCCCCTCTGCCACGGTATAAGCACAATTGATCTTGTGGATTTACATTCAATTTTACACCTTATCACTAAACGAGACAGCCTATAATTGCGAAATAATAACTTCGAACTTAGAACGTTTGGAGTTCACACGAGACTACTTTTCATGATTTTTAACATTCAAAATTAGAATCTAAAGTTATGGGGAATAAAATCCAAAGTTGCGGATTTCATGTTACCTCGCCCCCCGCAAAAAGTGGCAGAAATGTTTGTTAGTAGAATTACACGCGTAACCAGTCCACATATAAATAGTCAAAGTGCTCTCTAGACCAGATTCTATGTTCAGAATACAAAACTACCTAATTCACTTAAAACAAAGCAGTCATGATAGACAAATCACGCTCTACATGTTCGTAAAAGTAGATAGTACAGACATCACGATTTTGTCACAGACTCGGGACGCATACAAATGTGAAATTAATTGTCGTTTTTACACTATTACGAGATACTTCGTTTCAGAATCTATTTAACCTTTCTCATATGGATAGATTGCGTATTTAAATTACAATACAGACATTTAACCAATAACGCATTGATGTATGCTAATTTATTTAGCAAGTAGTTATTTGATTATTAAAAAAAAATAAACAAAAAACCTTTACAGTTGTTGTCCTTTCGGTATTAAAAAAAGAAAAAAAAACTTCAACTTTGCTGGAAAAACAAGGGTTTTGGTTAATTCAATCTACTTATTCATTAAATTGGATAAACCACCATACTTAACGAAAACGCATGCTAACCTTCTGAACTGAATTTGCAGGACTAAATTTAATAAAAATCTATCTGTATTTTTTATGCTTTTCTACGCTATTTTCTAGTCTACTTATATCTGTCAGCATCAAAAATGCTTTAAAAAATCCTGTTTTATTTTCCAATAAAAAGATTGTATTTATTTTTCTAAAGATCCAGGCCGGTTTTGCACAAAAAATCTGGGTGCTAGCCATTTTGTAAAAAAGAAGATATCACATATTTTTCTTAAATTTAAATGGGTATAAAGATTATTTTTTTTCAAGATTAAGCCAGTGACTTTAATAGTTGAAATGCAATCTTTTTTATGTTGTCTCATTTTATACTAAAATTTTAAACAAGGAGTTTTTAATCTAAGAGTAACGAATAAATCAGAAAGTGTTTCTGTTTCACAACTGTCTTTGTAAATATTTGCATAGACTTCCTGGATTCTACAAAGTGAAAGTGTAGAGATCGGAAGTGTTTTTTTGAACACTTACAAATTCATTTCAACTATGTCATTTTAATGTTTTGAATCAAGAGAGTTCGAAACTCGATCAAAATTCATGCTATCCAAATAGAATAGGTAAGGTAAGATACTACATGCATTCAGTAAAAATTCTTTTTTACTTAATTATTATACTGGAGACGAGTGTAAAAACTACCAGGCGGGCTTTTTATTTTTCGAGACAAGAAAAATATAAAAATTACTAGAGTTAACCCGCGACTTCGTCCGCACAAATTATATACCAGATTTTAAGTCAGATCGTAAGCTATCAAACAGAAAAAGTTTCATCAAAATCTGTTCTGTAGTTTTTGAGTGATAATCGCATAAACAAACAGACAAACAGAAAGACGAAAATTCTAAAAAAGATCGGGGACATCTAAAAACCATATCCTAAATCCTAATCTTTCTTTTGTTAAGGTTTTTAATAATTATTTTATTTAATTACCGATAACTTGACATTTCCTCATCATGGTGGATCTAAATTAACATACAAACTTGTAAATATTTCATGACTTCCTGATTTGTTTGATTTATACCTAATAAATAACTTAATTTTAAATGTAACCTTAGTTCATTTAAGCGTTAGCATTTAGGTATCCGCCACAAAGTAGATCAAATTTTGCATAGTCCATGACATTTAAGATGACTAAAACTCGTTTAAAATATATCTGTTATAAAATCTCACCAATTTTGGTATACATTAAAAGTATTTTTGGTATACGTAAGGCAAGGGCTAGAGATTTCATTCATGAGAATCCAGCTTCGATTCCGCGCCCAATATATTCAGTGTGACTGAAGAACCAATAAGTTTACTGCCTATTTTGTACTTAACTTAAAATGACCCTTAAATCATTATTATCGGCCATTGATGACCCACTGTTGGGCAAAGACCTCCCTCCATCCTCCAGATAAGTTATTAATTAGTCCCGCCATTTTCATCTAGGTCAGCCTCGATGCCGATTCCGTTTCATTGGGGACCAATTTCGTTCGTTCAAATTATAGCGAGGAAGCTCTGTGATTATTAAAGGGGTAAAATGAGGATAATAAGGTTTATAAATAACAACGTAAAGTGAGGCGGGCTACTCGCGCACCGAGAGTTCCGTGCTACACCACCACACAATCCAACTTTCAAAAAAATACTTTTTTTCTTCAGGACCTTTAGCGCGAGACCGACTCACACTTGTCAGGTTTTTATTATTTGTTGTTATACTGTAGAGTTTGCCCTATAATCACACCAAGTTAGACGCTTGTATGTATTACCGTTTTTGCGATAAAGCGAGAAGAAAACACGTTGATAAAAACTAGTTTCTCGTATGAGGAAATAAATGTTAACTTTTAGACATTTTACGCCGTAATAGCGCATATTCTGTGAAAATTTCAACTATCTAGCTATTACGGTTCAGAAGTTACAGCCCAAAATAGGTAAGACGGACGGGCGGACGGACAACTTTGGCTTAGTAATAGGGTCCCGTTTTAACCCTTTGGATACGGAACCCTAAAAAACATTTTTAGTACTACAAAACTGTCAATTTGACGCGAGTAGCCATAGCTGACAAGAGAGCGTATATTATAATGAAAATGTTTCATAAATAAAATAGTAGTAATATATGATTATTGGGTACAGTCAGAGTCCCTAAGTAAAAGGTAGGTGAGTATAATAAGTACCCATTGTTTCTGTGATTGTTATGTTCAGTTCAGTTTCCTGTTTGGGGAACTATTTTAATTATAATTGTTTCTCGTAACACTTCATTAGAGAACTCTATGAGAAAGAATGTAGGTATCTAAGGTAGGTACTATTATGTTCTGTTTTATTCCAAGAGTATATCAAACTATCGACTTTTATCGTTTTAACTGTTGTCTATCGAAATCGAAGTGAGTGACTGAATCGTGACTGATGAGTTGATAAGTTGAAAACCTTACTTACTTAATTTTATTACTACTTCAGTTCCTTCGTTTCATTCTACCCATCAAACTGAACAACTTATACTATGGGAGCAAACCGATTGAAACAAATAAAAAATCAGCTATTCCATACTTGACACAAATGTATGCAACAGCAGATTTTTTTTGTTGCTCCGATCGTGTTGCTCCCATATTAAAAGTTGTTAATTTTGATTTGACTCTTCGTTTAAAAGGATGCTAATGATATCAATTTCACCTTGTCACTGAGAAAAAATGCTGCGTATACGTAGCCCGTCGCAGCTTACGTACCACGTAGTTTACGACGCGATACTGATGCAACACTCGTAAGCTGCGACGGGCTACCTATAAGCGCGACGAGCTATATACGTAGCATTTTTTTCTCAGTGTTGTGGTGAGCATAGGTACTGATATGCGTTAAATACAATGTACAGAGGTTTTACAAAGACTATGAAAATAACATTTGGGTTTTATAGCATTACAGCTTAGATCACCGTTACTAGTTATTAGTGTCGACAACGCTGTAAAAAAACAATAAATTCTAATGACAAGGAAATTCCTACAAACAGTAAATCACTTGACTTTGTTAAAACAGTAAATTTGAACTATCAGAATGGTAGCCGATGCTCGATCTACATCTCAAGAGATCGTTACAGTTTCTTATAATTTGTAGTCCGTTATAGTAAAGTTGTTTCGGTTCCGTTACCGAATCTAACATAATAGGTAACCGAACATAATTGCCGACACGTGCGCTCTTCTAATTATTTTTATGTTAATTTTTATCAAGCATTTTTGTGGGTGAAAGGCTAATGGTCTGCTACCACTTGACACGTCATTTCGTCCTGAAACCTCACACATCATAAGGTCCCACCAAATTAGTAGAAACGGTTTTAAGAGCTGGTTAGTTCATGAAAATGAACGTTTTCTTCAGCGACATAATTTTGTTGGACCTTATTAAAATTCAAAACCTTTCATATTGACTCAATTACTGAACACAATATGTCATTACTATTGAAGTAATCTGTCGGTCATTCCAGGTCCGTATTTAAGTGATATTATTGAGGCCCTCTTTTTAATTTTCCAAGTAGTTTGCAAGAAGTTCTAATTTTCATAATGGTTTATTCCTTGTTATTTTGAGATTCTAAACAAAGCCAATCCATAGTAGCCCTCCTCCACTGTCTTAATACTATTTTTTAAAAGAGAGCCCCAATCATATCACGTAAATGCGGACCTGGAATGACCGGTAGATTCCGACCTCTGGTCATTAGGTACAATGATATTATATGTTACTAAAAGGCACCATGAAACTTTTTGAAATTGTAGGTAAAGTAATACATATTTTCAATTTACCCTTGTTAGGCAGGGATGTATAGAGTTGACTGCCATAAATACGATAAATAAGATTTTTTTAAAAGTATTTCATGAGGTGGCTAGCCTTTGATAAAATATCAGACCACCCCAAAAGGGTGAACGTTATGTAGGTAGTATGTATGTGTTTTATAATGTCCTAAAGAGCTTTTTAGTTTTACTGTGTTAGAACGATAAAAGTATAATAATCCAAGGACTCTGGAAGAAATCAAATAAAGTGTAAATGAAGGTTTTTATATCTAAACTAATAGTACGTCGGCTCATGTCCACTTATTTTACACAATCATGTATGTTAACAGTGGCCATATTGTTGATTTCTACCAGCTACAGGTCATACAAAATATAACATTTTCTTAGGAAACTATTTTAATTTCGATTCAATTCTTATAAAATGTCGTTGTTTGAAAGATTATGGTATAGTCAGTTTATGTAATTTGAGCCCAAATTGATACGACCTATACCAAATTTTCATTATTAGAAAGAGAATTACATAGGGATTTTTGAGTTTTAGGTTTCCAGTACGAAAAAATAAATTTTCAAAGAATTTCGTAGAAAAAACAAGATCTTATTTAACAATCTACAAGATATTATATAGACAACGTGTTAATTAATAAGCACAAAAATCGCATACACCCCAACTGATTTATAACAAAGTAATTAGATTGAAACAACAATTTCATTATTTTGATAGTTAAAATTTAAAGTTATACGCATTTTAAGTTTTCAAGCAAAAATGATTTGTTGTCAATGAAAGCGTTAGCGTGCTCATGGATACATTTTAAGAATCTTGTTTTGGTAGTAAGTAGGGTGAGTATGCCCGTGCGGTGGGTTGACATCGAGTTCAGTAAATTTAAAATTATTAAAAAATATATTTTGAAAAAAATTACCTATGTTGAAACCATGATAATTCGATTCTGCTCTCCATTCTAAACAAACTACTTTCTAGTTTTGCGTTTATTCATTAACACGTTGTATACTTAATTGCATCACTGAAAATTTTATTGTATGTCTAGATACATTTACTATCAATTAAGGCAAACAAGAACCACACTGGTAAGTAAATGTGTTAAATAACTGGACATGGGCTGACGTACTATAAAGGTTCGGTCAAATGACCTAAAGTCGTTGGATGTTAAGTGGAAAGTGCAAAATGGGTCATCGAGATTTTATAGCTAATTTAATTTAGCAATTTATTAATGGTAGGTGTTTTTGAGCACTCTTATGTTATCGAAACGTCATAATTTTTTTAATTAAACGTGTTAAGTGGATGTTAAGACATACATTTAACTGTGTGTGGCATTTACATAGTGATCAGTATAAATTTTCTCAAAGTGTTATTTTCCATTTTGAAGTCTTTAAATTTTGATTAAATTACTTTTTGTGTTTTGGTTTCATATACGAGTTTATACAGGGTCCTTCTTAATATGCTGACACTTTTTTAAGGGGATGACCAGACCATCATACTGAACAACTTTCTCTATGGGACCAACATCGAAATCTCTTGCCTAATGTATGGGAAGGCAGATTTTTTTTTTCGTGATTTCCAAAGAGAAAGTTGTTCAGTTTGATGGTCTGGTCAACTCCTTAAAAAACTGTCAGCATATTAAGAAGGACCTTGTATATAAATTGTGAAGCTTAAGAAAAAATCGAATCAAATAATCGTTCTTGGCCGATTTATTTACTTTTATTTACATAAAACATGCAATATTTTTCAGTTTCGATCCAATGCTCAACCAAAACAAATTTTTCACGATTGTCCGATCGTATTGTCCGATTCATCCTGTGTAACTGCACAATAATCAATCCTCAGCATATTAGACACTAAAATACATTAGAAGTCAGAATCATTGTACAATATTTCGTTGTGTACCTATAGAAGTACACTTGGTACTCCATTGCCGATGGCCAAGCCTCGAAGTGGGGATCGAAACACCTTTATCACACCGTTATAGAGAACACATTGGCCGATTCTTGGCAACGCCTCCTCGATCTTCGCAGAGGCGGTACCGCAAACATCGAATTAGTAAGTTAAGTACATAGAGTTGATGGATTTTGCAAAGGTTCATTGAAGAGGTTGACGAACTCTTCTAGGAGAATCACCGATATGTTACGGAGATTTTTAGATGCTTAATATAAAATGAATCAAATAAAATGCTAATTTGTGGAGTATAATTAAAACATGGAGTATATGAAATGTTAAAAACCGGCCAAGTGCGTGTCGGTCCACGCGCAGGGTAGGGTTCCGTAGTTGACGTCACAACATATGGACTTAGAAGGGGGCTTTATGTTTTATACTACCGTTTGACAGCTAATAAAATCTAAAAAGTACATTTTACAAGTTGGTCGACTATTGCTCGGTAACTCGTAAAGCCTACTTAGCGATAGCTTACTGATAGTTTTCCTTTTAAATTCATTATATTATATACACTACTGCCGTGATTTTTTTCACATATCTAGAAATAACCGTTTAGCTTTAGGGAGGGGGGGGGGGGGACACTGGACTCTAACAAAAATGCCTAATATTTCGCTCACGGATCCCTAAACCGAAAAATGGTTTTACCCTACCAACAATATTTTTAAAAGACCTATCCAACGATACCCCACACCATGGGATAGACGAGAAACAAAAATGACATCCCCACTTTTCGTACAGTTGACGAAGCGAAAAATGTTTTTTTTTCAAAATTTTATTTATCACTTTGTCGGCGTGATTAATATGTATACCCATGTCAAATTACAGCTTTCTAGTACTAAGCGTCTCTGAGCTAAGCCGCGGACAGACGGACAGACGGACGGACATGGCGAAACTATAAGGGTTCCTTGTTGACTACGGAACCCTAAAAATGAGCATCGGTACAACAGCCTGCCGTGCAGGAGGCGATGGTTCGATCCCCCGTCTAGGCCGACTTGTAGTCAAGGAGCTTTCAGAATTTATGTACGATTTTTTACATCACTGGCTTTTCGGTGTAGGAAAACATCGTGAAGAAACCGGCGTGCTTCAATAAAATTTTGATTCATGTATTATACACTGGGATAATACATGGATCGACATTTTATTGATGGCGATTGATTGTCCATTATAAGTGGCGACGGGCTCACTCCCTGTCACACTGCACTGGACAGAGTTTCGGTACTACTAGTGAAATGTGGATGTTCTGGGTTTTCAAAATATCTCTGACTACCCCCTCGGGGTATATAGTCGTGAGCTTATGCTTATGTTACAACTGAATGCTTCAAATGATATTGTTGGTAGTTGTAGCAAAGCTTCTAACCATCCTAAAAACAGACGTTACAGTCATATAAAAATAGGCACAGTTACGATGACGATAATACCTATTCATGCGTTAAAAAGTATGTAAACTAAAGGCAAACCTTTAAACCACATACTCTACCCATCAACCTGAACAACTTTTACTATGGGAGCAAACCTGTCAGTGCAAAAAAAACCTGCTGTACTAAACTGCAATGCCTACACGACAGAGCTGATATTTTATTGATCTGACAGGTTTGCTTCCATAGTAAAAGTTGTTCAGGTTGATGGGTAGAGTACGTGGTTTAAAGGTTTACCTTTAGTTTACTTACTTTTTAACATATGAAAAGGTATTATAGTCATCGTAACTGTGCCTGTTTTTTATATGACTGTAACGTCTGTTTTTGGTTTAGAAGCTTTGCTACAACTACCAACAATATCTTTTGAAGCATGCAGTTGTAACATAAGCATAATCATATGCTCAACTATATTCCCCGAGGGGCCTTTAGTTAGTTTACATACTGTATAAGTTTTAGAAAAGAGAGAGAGAGCTTCCAATATTCAAAACAAATGATTTTACGATCAAAGTCAGCCAGTGGAAATTTTGAAAAAGCTTGGTCAATGGTTACAGAAAGACCATTCGTTGGAATATTGTATTAGTCGTTTAATAAATTGTTTCATTCATTTTCATCCAAAGATGGACGTTGTAAAGTTTTTGCCTGTCTACATCATTTTCATCGACCTTTTGTTTCGTCAATTGTACAGTCGGCATCAGACATATCATAGCGAACAAGGTGGTCGAATATTTCTAAGCAGGTCTAATTTTCAATAATTTCTTTACACATAACCAATCAAAAATATCTGAACGTCTAGAACATCAAATTGATCATAAACATCTGAGCAGTTTAGGAAAAAAGACCTTACTCTGTTGTTTCGCATTTTAATTTTAAATAACATAGTGAACCAATAATTGAAAATAAGTTGTTCCAATATTTATGACAAAAGAATTTATTTAAAATTATCACTGCTCAGAAATATTTGAATACCTACCTTGTATGCTACGATTTATAATTATGATGGCAACTGTACTACGTAAATGTATAAAATAAATATAAGAAGCTTGAAAGATAGAAGCAGCACATAAAGAAACATTGCGAGAAACATAAAATAGAAACATAGAAGTGATGTATTGGAACTCAAATTAAAAATGCACATAACAGTGAAAGAATAATGTTTCTACGATAAATGTATATTATAAAAGCAGGCATTGACCGGAACCAATAAAAAGCATCAATATTATACAAGGAGACATTACAAAAACACGAAATGCATAAATTATTAATGCGAATTGATGCCATCATTAATTTGGCTCTAAAACAAACCATTTCATAAGATTTTTATTATAATGTTTTGCAAAGATTAGATGACCCAAACCAGTATACGAAACAAGCAGTACTGACTCTATCTTATCTTAACTATTATAAAACTGTAACAGATGTGTGTCTGTTCATTGAAGACATGAAAAAGATTACGACATGGTACGAGTATTTAGGTATCCCGGAATCCAAATCAACCTTTTTTATAATTTTTATCTGTCTGTTTTTTTGTTTGTTTGTTACAGCATCACGCAAAAACTACTGAACCGATTTTGGTGAATCTTTTTTTGTTTGACATCTTACATTGACTAATTATTATAAGGACTAGCCTTGCGGTAGCATTTCCCCTCTGCCACGGTATAAGCACAATTGATCTTGTGCATTTACATTCAATTTTACACCTTATAACTAAAGGAGACAGCCTATAATTGCGAAATAATAACTTCAAACTTAGAACGTTTGGGGTTCACAAGAGACTACTTTTCATGATTTTTAACATTCAAAATAAGAATCTAAAGTTATGGGGAATAAAATCCAAAGTTGCGGATTTCATTTTACCTCGCCCCCCGCATAAAGTGGCAGAAATGTTTGTTAGTATTACACGCGTAACCAGTCCACATATAAATAGTCAAAGACATCTTATGATCTGACTTAAAATCTGGTATATAATTTGTGCGGACGAAGTCTTGACCTTCTGGTACAATATGAAAAATCATTTTTCTTTTATTTGAGCTACTTAAACATTTTTTCTCTAGATCTTCATCTTCTTCTCTTTCCCTCTTTTTTTTAAATTAAAAACATAACTCATATCAATTTTATAACAATTGTTTATACGTTGCCAAGGTAATAATTAAGTGCAGTGATGCACTGTTGCAAACCTTTTCTATTTGCATCGATTATGATGCGCTACATAAATCGCTGTCTCGGACTGATTAGTACATGTTTCATTATAGATGACCTCTGTTATTACCCATATGCCATTGTAATAAAGACGACAATGACTTGATTCAGGGGGCTTGTGTAGAACAGACTAGTCCATATAAATGCACTTGTTTTAATTAAAATGAGCATTATTGTTTGTAACCTAGGAACAGTTTGTAACAACCAGTCGATATTGTTTTTATATTTCATTACTATACAGGGTGTAAATGGCAGCCTAGCAAATACTGAAACGCTGAATTCAGACCATCAAACTGAAAAACGTTCACTATGGAGCCGCCCTCAGGAAACGCGAAAAAAAATCAGCTGCTCCATACAAAACAGCTGTACCTACTCGACTCAAATGTATGAAACAGCTGATTTTTTTTTCACGTTTCCTGGGGGTGGCTCCATAGTGAACGTTGTTCAGTTTGATGGTCTGAATTCACCGTTTTAGTATATTTGCTAGGCTGTCACTTACAACCTGTATAATAAGAAGATAGTTATGTTATTAAAATTAATGCTTGAAAGAATAAATGATTACTAAGATGCTGTAAGAGACTTTTCAGAATTAAAAAATGCAAATAAACTTAATTTATTTAGAAGTGCCTATTTTAATTATATTTATTTTTCTTTATTTGTTAGTAACTATGCTATGCTATGTGTTGTGCATAGATTACTGGACCTGAATGTCTTCCTGGGAGGTTGGTCAAAGGGGAGGCCTTTGTACATCAGTAAGACACTTAACAGATTACGTAAATTAAAATACCTATAGTATAGTATAGTAGACTTTGTTACATTTTTGTTTCTAATGTACGGTACCCTTAAAAGTAAACCATGTTTGATCCCATAATGGCATAATAAAAAAGATAGCCATGTTTATAAACCAGAATTTTTTTGAGTATAAGTACTTATACCTACCTACTTAACTTTTTTAAGCAATATAGTGCTTACTCGTATATTCTATTCTTTTTTAATACGGTTCCTTCACAATTTCCAGTTAAAACTAGGTAGGTATCCTATACATAGTTATCTTGATTTATTAATTAGCGATCATCTGATCTTTACCGTATATACAAATTTTAGATCGTCATCGTCGGGCGAGATCATTTTACAGAAATGGGCCAAGTGCGAGTCGGGCCACGCGCAGTATAGGATACAGTAGTTGTCCGTCACAAGATACGGACTTTGAATGTTTGGTATTATGAACATATTCACGAAATTATCCTGTTTACTTCTCCAAGTACATTTTATAAGTTGGTCGTATTGTAAAGCCTACTCAGCTGTGATAGTTTTCCTTTGAACTTCGTTATATATACTATTGCCGTGAATTTTACACTGACACTAACAAAATTTTCACTTTAAAGCTTTAAGCTTTAAGCTTTATTTTCACTTTAAATTTCGCTAACGGATCCCTGACTAAGGGAAGTAGGTACCCTAAAAAATGTTTTTCACGATTTCATTCTACCACTTTGTCGGTACCATGCCATGATATGTGTACCCATGCCAAATAACAGCTTTCTGGGCTAAGCCTCGGACAGACGGACGAACAGACCGACGCACAGACCGACGTCGAACATGGCGCAACTATAAGGGATCCTTGTTGACTACGGAACCCTAAAAACTGGTTGGTTTATGCACATTTTAATTCAATAAATAACCTATGTCGTAAAAAAGTTACATATTTCAAGCAAAAATATTTAAATCTAACATTGCATTAGACGGAATAAATATTCATCTATTAGTTTTAATTATCAAACTAGTCTGGAAAATATTTTGGTTTTACGAGAAACGATCCAAAAATATAAGCAATGAAGCAAGATCTAGTTTGGGTCAATTTCTGCAAGATTCTATTTAAACCATCTCTACCTTTGGATGATGGTAATAAAACTTAATATTAAGGGTATATTACCGTTGGCGCGCTCCATACAAACGAAGTGTGGTTATATTTTCAATACTAACAAATTAAAGGCAATGACATTTTGCAGAAACAATCTAAAAACAAATCTTTATGCTTTTATGTTGTGCGATTGTCGTTAAAATATACAGTTTCAATGCAAGGATTTTTTAAAGATTTGTATGGAAATCTTTGAGGCACTGTAACTTTAAAACTATATGCATTTTAACTAAAATCAGACTACATACAAGCATAGAGATTTGTTTCTAGATTTTTTCTGCAAAATTTCATTGACTTTGATTGGTTAGTATTGACAATATAATTAGACTTAGTTTGTATGGAGCGCGCAAACGGTAATATACCCTTAATATTAAGTTTTATTACCATCATCCAAAGGTAGAGATGGTTTAAATAGAATCTTGCAGAAATTGTGTACAAAATTATGACGATAGCACGGTTTCACAATAAATAGTACCGATCAGTACCTACCTGCACTATGAAAAATATCTAAATATAAATGGTTGCCAAATAAACTATTATGTGACAACTATTTATACCTATTAGCAGACTTTGCTAGAAAATTGGTTGTTATAAATACCTAGATGTTAGTTAAATTTAATAGAATTCGATTTATACCTACAAATTTTCTATCAATGTTTGCTCTTTTCTAGTCAAGTCTCCTTAAATAAAATATAGTTGTCATATACAACGTGTTAATGAATAAGCGCAAAACCTCATACACCGCAACTGATTTACAACAAAATAATTAGATTGAAACAATAATTTCATTGTTTTGATAGTTAAAATTTAATGTTATTCGCATTTTAAGTTTTGAGGCAAACATGATTTGTTATCGTTTCAGCAATGAATGAAAGCGCGGACGTGCTCATGGATACATTTTAAGAATCTTGTTTTGGTAGTAGGAACTAGGGTGAGTGTGCCCATGCGGTGGGTTGAGATCGAGTTCAGTAAATTTTAAATTTTTACAACACTTTATTTAATATTTTGAAAAAAATTACCTATGTTGAAACCGAATTCGATTCTGCTCTCGATTCTAAACAAACTACTTTCTAGTTTTGCGTTAATTCATTAACACGTTGTATAGGGTCCTTCAAAATATGCACATAAACAGTCACCGCTAACATAGCTGGGCCTATAGACAAAGTATCTTTCGATTAGCGTTAACGACAGTAGAAAACATAAAAATGTATGAACTTGACGTATGGTGACGAAAGCAAACGTCAAAATGTTTCGATCGCTAATGTCAAATCCGAGTCACGTTGCAGGGTTTGCCCCGAACACTTGTCTTTCGCGTGGTGTTCGCGCGGTTCGCGTCTCAGCCTGCCACGAGGCTCCCCAATCCTTCTCAGTTGTGTTTTTACTCAAAAACATTCCTCGAGATTGGATAGATACTCAAACCACTTGACGCTGGCGGAAAGGCGGTGCTAACGCACAAGCAAGAAGTCAATTAATTATAAATAAAAATGTCAAATCCATACATTCTGTCATTTTCTACTAGCGTCAACGCCAATAGAATGTCACTTTGTCTAGGGGGGCTGAAATCTAAGAAGTTAACAAACTCTCTACCAAACGTCTCTACCAAACGTCTCTACCAAACGTCTCTACCAAACGTCTCTACCAAACGTCTCTACCAAACGTATTTTCTCCTAAAATAACATGCAACTCTGCCGCCGCTAACAAATCTAGACTAAGAACAGACTGGTGTAGTGAAACTAACAATAGTCTTACACGTCGGTTATAATGTAGTAGTACGTACGTTAATTATCTCTAGTCATTATCGGTGGCTCTCCTTTTTATTGCGGTCTGGGAACCACCGGAACAATATTATCGGAACTTGTTCTTTTAGGTTGTTGTAGAGCATTCTTTAAGGTACTTGTTAGGTAGCTAATGTCACGAGTGTCAAGGCTATTTTATTAGAAAACGTAAAATTTTAAAAAATTCACGGGTTATTACCGCGTTTAGATATATAAAAGAAAAAAATTAAATTACAACCGCGTAACTCTCAAAAAATGTATTTTATAATTTATTAGGAATTCATTGAAGAACATTTTTTTCAGTGATTGTTGTAAAAGCTTCTCGGAAATTATTGATATACTTAGGGACTGTTTCACCACTTTTGGATAAGTTCTTGTTAACTTATCCGACAGCTCATCTGACATATTTTGTATGAAGAATATGTCAAATGAGCTGTCGTATAAGCTAACAAGGCAACTTTCTTTAAGGTACTTATATATTAGCACAGAGTACTATTAAATAATGATTGTTGTTTCTGATTATTTATTTGTTTTATGACATTTACGGTAGTAGTTAGTACTCTGTGGTAACATGTTAATTTAGTTATATTTTCAAAATTATCGTTGAAATGGCTCAAATCAAAGCATGGAACCAATGTTGTCCATAGGTACTAATATTATAAATGCGAAAGTGTATCTGTCTGCTAAACCGCTTAACAGAATTTGAGTAAATTTCTAATAGAAATAGCTTGAACCCTGAGGAAGAACATACATTCCACGCAAACGAAGTTGCGGGCAACAGCTAGTCGGGGAATTATTTGTCAATTTTAGTGCGTAGAGCAGCTAGTACCTTTGTATGGATATCAAAGATCGAAGGAACTTTATTTTAAGTTTAATTTAGTATTTAACAGATGCTTATTTCTTATATTTATTTAAGGTAACGAAGTAAGAATAGGAAGAAAGGTTATTTTATTTTATTTAATTTTTTAATTTTACAGTAAAATAACAGTAGGTATAATTATTAAGGTAATAACTAAACATTAATCAATTATTATTGGTCACAAGTTATAAGTAGCAGGTCACCTACGAAATATGTAGTAGTCTAGGATAGTATATTAAGTAGTCCGAGTTAAATAAAACAATTATTAATCACTCGATAAATTAATGATAATTTTAAGCAACATTTTAGTTAATAACATGACATCTAAATTAATGTTAATAATAATTGCTTAAGCATTGTTTTAAAAAAAAACAAATCGTCTTACCTAAGAAATTACGCGAAGCGACGACCGTGTGATTCTCTCAAAAACCGGAACAATGCAACATTTTAATGTTTACAGTCGATCTAAAATTTAATTATGCTCACACAAGTCCACATCTTTATTGTTTAATATTAATAAAACACTTCGGTATCTGTCGCATTTGTGAAAAAAAAAACTAATTCGAAATTAGAAATTTAACAAACGCGGTCAACGAACCTATCACAGGTTTAATAGGGTTGTGACGAGATTTTTTTCGTTCGATGTTATTTTCGCGAGTGAATGCGATGTGTGATACGATCCCGGGAATGCGCGTGTCTCGCCGGTGCCGCGTGTGTCGGATAAATGGCAAGTGAGCACCTGTGCGGAGACGCTGGCTCATCCGCGCACATGTGGTATCGGTACCGGTCGGTGCCGCGGTAATGCACGAGATACCTGATTCATTAAATTAAATTCAACCCGTGTCGCGCTTGCTGCCATTAAAAATACCCATTTCATTGTGATTGATGCCCGATTAAGAGGATAGACTAGTACCGTTTTTTTCCATATAAACGTATTCCCCTGTTTCTCCCTGGATAATGTCACTAGAGCAAAAAAAATTTTACCATTAAATCTATGTTACCTCTGCTTTGTTTGGTTTTTTGCATAAATTAATTACTGTAAGAACTAGGCTAGGGACCTTCGAAAATGCCTAATTTTACCGCCCGTTTTCAGACATACAGAAAACAAATTTGACGAATAAAAAGAAAAAGTCTTTATCATATTATTCTGGAAAGAATTATTAAAATAGGTTTAGTTTTGGAGGAGGAAACAGGGGAATACGAAATGCTGATTTCGGCCATTTTATGTAGATAAAATCAGTTTGAGCTGCAGTTGTTTCTTTCGCACTCTAGTTGGCGGGGTGTATGGGAGTGGGAGGTGCGGATCGGACAAATACGTAAACAGTCAAAAAGTGACCTATCCTCCAAATTTTTTCGAGAGCTTGCCTATCCTCTTAAGCGGTTCGATAGATTCTGCACCTCAGGGATTTTTATAATTTATTACGCCTTTGTGTATCTACCTATGCATCATATTTATTTAGGGTCTCGGACGTCTTGTGTGGTGATTTTAGAATAGTTAAATTTGATTAATGCCGTATTGCTGCTGTCAAAGTTTGATGTCTTCATCAATAAAAGAGTAATTCGGAATTATGGAACAACTATGTGTGCATCGTAAAATGTGAGTTATTGCAATATGTAAAATGTTAGCTAGTGTTATTAAATCGGTAGGAAGCTAGGCGAAATAACAGTAAACTTTAAGCTTCTATCTAATATCAGTGGCTCGCGCTCCATACAAACGAAGTCTGGTGATATTTTCAATTAAAGTCAATGAAATTATTCAGAAACAATCTGGAAACTAATCTCTATTCTTGTATTGTGTCAGATTTTCGTTAAAATGAATGGTTTTAAAGTTAAAGTGCCTCAAAGATTTTCATACAAATCTCAAATTAATCCTAGCATTGAAACTCTGACACAATACTAGCATAGAGATTAGTATAGATTGTTTCTGAAAAATGTCATTGACTTTTATTATTGAAAATATAACCAGACTTCGTTTGTATGGAGTGCGCTCCGAATTATATCCTCTTTACTAATAATTTTCATCGGGGAAAAGTCATATTTCAGTTTGGAATTTAAATAAAAATATTAGTAACTTATCTACTGAAAAGGTTAAGAACCACTGATATCATCTTTTTATCGGTTTCCAAACTATCTTTTAGAAAATAAGCAAAAGCACGAGTTTCCTATCGCAACGAACCATTAGTTGTTCCGTTTCTAGAATAGGGTACATGACAACTAATCAAATAAGCTACTCTTTATTGGACGTCAAAACGTGCGCTTTGTATAAAATTTGTACTCAATTCTGAGTTGTGACGTCATCAACATTTCATTACTTTTTAATGTTTATCTTGTTATTAAAAATAGTATTCAAGCTGAAAACTAAATGGGAAAATAGCAGTTTAGCGTTATTTTCTAACCATTTTTTATTGAGAAGAGAAAACTAAAATAAAATTAATTGTACTTAGTTAAATACCCAATTAAGTTGGTCTTGTTGCTTCATGGTTTAACCTTATAAATAGATTCAGAGTGCTATAATTACTACAGAATAAACATAACTTTTATTCTGAAACTTCGTATTTATTTCGTATAACACAATAGTTGTTGATATTCTATTCTGTAGTTAAGTTTGCTATGGTTTTCGATTTTAAGAACAGTCTCTTTTAATCATCTTTAATAAAAGTATGTAGTACACATACTTAGTAGTAGTGTAAATACTACTACTAAGTATGTGTAGCAAAACTAGAAAGTAGTTTGTTTGCAATCGAGAGCAAAATCGAATTATCATATTTTCAACATAGGTAATTTTTTTCAAAAAATAAATAATTTGTTTGTAAAATTTAAAATTTACTGAACTCGATCTCAATCCACCGCTCGGGCACTCTCACCCTACTTACTACAAAAACAACATTCTTAAAATGTGTACATGAGCAGGTTAGGGCTTCCATTCATTGCTTTAATGATAACAAATCATTTTTGCCTCAAAACTTAAAATGCGAATAACTTTAAATTTTAAAATTAAAAATAATGAAATTATTGTTTCAATCTAATTATTTTGTTACTAATCAGTTGGGGTGTATGAGGTTTTGCGCTTGTGTCCCTGACTCTAAATCATTAAATTATGATTTTTTTCTCTACTGGACCCATTTCGATGACACTTTTTTTATTGAAAGTTTAGTCTTAAAATCTCTTATATTATAGTTTATCTCGTTACCTATAAAGTTATACATCCATCATTAAATTGTATTTTTGACAACCAAATAATTATATCAAATTAGTAAAGCTCAATGCTATTGCTCACAACCACAATACCAAAAGATTTGATATCAAGACTAAAAAAATAATGAAGAAAAGCAAATTTAAAAAATTTTGGCAGCGGTGGGATTCGAACCCACGCCTCCGAAGAGACTGGTGCCTTAAACCAGCGCCTTAGACCGCTCGGCCACGCTACCATATGCCATGCGTATCGAAATAGGTGTACTGGTTCCCTGTGGTGTTATCTCGTTCTATTTTTATCTGACCTCTTTATTAGAATGCATAGGCCGACACAAATAACGACGTATCTGTCAAAAATTGCATTGAGTAGGTATTTTGTCTATTTTCGATGCGCAGTTCTAGAAATCGGGCGGCACAAGACAGGTTATGATAATTGTAGAGTACTTATAGGTATAGAGGTATACAGGGTCATGAATGAAATGTACTTTATTTACACCAAAAGCAAAATACAATACACGATAGGAAACAAAACTTTGGTATGAATTGAACCTATAGTTCTAACTTAGTAACAAATAAGTAGGTTAGCCAATATAGGGTCCTTCTTAATCTGTTGACAGTTTTTTAAGAGGATGATCAGACAATCAAACTGACAACTTTCTCTATGGGACCAACATCGAAATCGCGAAAAAAAATCAGCTGTCCCATATATTTGCCTCGAGTAGGTTTGCAGTTTAGTATAGAATGCCATAAAGAAGGTGCCATAGAGAAAGTTGTTCGGTTTGATGGTCTGATCTTACTCTTAAAATTTTTTCTGCATTATTAAGAAGGACCCTATACAACGTGTTAATGAATTAACGCAAAGCAAGAAAGTAGTTTGTTTAGAATCGGGAGCAGAATCGAATTATCATGGTTTCGACATATTTAGGTTTTTTTTCAAAATAATATATAATTTGTTTGTAAAATTAAAAATTTACTGAACTCGATCTCAACCCACCACTCGAGCACTCTCACCCTACTTACTACCAAAACAATATTCTTAAAATGTATCCATGAACACGTCAGCGCTTTCATTCATTGCTGTAATGATAACAAATAATTTTTGCCTCAAAACATAAAATGCGAATAACTTTAAATTTTAAGTATCAAAATAATGAAATTACTCTTTCAATCTAATTATTTTGTTATAAATCAGTTGGGGTGTATGAGGTTTTACGCTTATTCATTAACACGTTGTATAGAGTCAATGAATTTCAATGATAATGAAATGCTGAATCTTCTATTGTTGTAATTTTACGTTTTCTTACGATTAATGTGTTTAAATTAAGGGCAAGTCTCAGGTCAAGTACCACCTAATTAGGTAGGTACACTATTCCTAAACTCCAGGATATTTAAGACCAAGATACTAACTTTAATTTCTGTAACCAAAACCTTGACAACTTTTTTCTTCAAACAAATGCACAGATTTCTACGAAGTGACATAATAGTGCACAGTTGTTTACATTTTCCATAGAAAGCTATAAAGTGTCAAAGGTGTTGGTTTACGAGTTGAACGGAGACGTGCGCGCCGCCTGCGCCTGCGCTGGCTGTGTCTTATTTAAATGTAAATTTTGACGAAACAGTGTAAAACTGTTATTCTTACTTAAACAAATGTGTGGTTTTACCGAAAAGGAATTGAAGATTAGGGACGTTAACTTTTGAAGGATTTGATAAACTTCTTACTTAGAATCTTTAAACTTAACCTAGACAGAAAATTATTTACTTAGTTTCTCTACATAACTCCACTTCTTTCTATTAGGTGTATTGAAACTATTTGATATAATAAAGCAAGCATTTTTTTTCCTTTCATTGAAATATCTTAATGGTAAGGAAATGTAGGTAAATAACCAGTTAGTACAAAAACTAGCATCGAAATACAGCACATTTTAAACATATCTAACAATTTTGTGTTATTTATAATAAGTCTAATAATATCTACTTCGAGTTCTACATACTATTGTAACAGACCAACCGTTACAATAGTATGTAGAATAATATAATCTTACCTATTCTGTGACAATTCGTAAGTTTAAGCATTTTTCCTATTTCTTCCGCCAGAGTTCGTCTCACTCTTTCCTATAGGTGTATGTAGCTTTACTACAGAATCATATCAAACTGTAAATCCTTCGGGCTATTACAACGCGTCTCAAGCAGATTATTAACCGCAATACAAATCAACGTTTTACTATGGAGCCAGGAGGAAATTACACCAATACAACGTGGCTACTGTTAGATGCTTAGGATACACAACATTGTCATCCATTTACACTATAAGTACCTACCTATATTTAATGCTAATAGTAATAGCCAATCAGCTACAAACACTGTTATATCCTGACTAATAACTTCACATTTTTGTGAACACAAAAAAAAGAGTGAAAATTTGTCAAAACAGACTCACTACACACTGGATATAGTTTGGTCATATCATAACCTGTACTCCATTTCAAATAGCAACGAAATTTTAAGGCTATTTTGAATTACAGAAATTGAGATTTGAAACACTTCCTCTCACTTACTCTTAGAACAGTTTTAGTAACGTCCAAGATTTGTCGGATAGTATATCTTTCTGATAAATAAATTATATATGCAAATCAGAATTGGCCAGAAAGCTATATAGGAATCTGAAAATCTTTTCGTCCTTATGTGAAGTATAACGTGTTAATGAATACGCGCAAAACCTCATACACCCCAACTGATTAAAACAAAATAATTCGATTGAAACAATAATTTCATTATTTTGATAGTAAGCAAAAATTATTTGTTATAATTTCAGCAATTAATGAAAGCGCTAGTGGATATATAGCGGTATATAGCGTGCTCGTGGATACATTTTGTTTTGATAGTAAGTAGGGTGAGTATGCCCGTGCGGTGGGTTAAGATCAAGTTCAGTAAATTTTTAAATTTCACACTAAATAAAAAAAATACCTTTGTTGAAAACATCATAATTCGATTTTGCTCTCGATTCTAAACAAACTACTTTCTAGTTTTGCGTTTATTCATTAATAACTAAAGAAATCTTCAAAACAAAATAAAACAAACAAACAAACGTGCGATTTAATTTCGTTCAGCGCTATAGCTATAGTCGCCGACCGCGGACTGATTGATTGTACAGTTTTAATCCCCGAACTAAGGCCGCTGGTCGACGTACTGTATACTTAAATGTGCTACATACCTTATGGGGTGTTTCAGACCTTCAGACTGAAAAACTTTTACTATGGGATCAAATCGATATTGAAGATGCAAAAAACATTGTTTGTTTGTTCCATAGAAAATTTTAATGGATATTGGCTACTCGACCCAAATGATTGTATGGACAACAGTGGATATTTTATGTCGGTCCTTTAGTGAAAGTAGTTCAGTTTAATGGTCCGTCTAATAGTTGGTTCAATGGTGCTTCACACCCTTTGACTATTTATATGTGGACTGGTTACCCGTGTAATTCTACTAACAAACATTTCTGCCACTTTTTGCGGGGGGCGAGGTAACATGAAATCCGCAACTTTGGATTTTATTCCTCATAACTTTAGATTCTAATTTTGAATGTTAAAAATCATGAAAAGTAGTCTCGTGTGAACCCCAAACGTTCTAAGTTCGAAGTTATTATTTCTCAATTATAGGCTGTCTCGTTTTATTAGTGATAAGGTGTAAAATTGAATGTAAATGCACAAGATCATTTGTGCTTATACCGTGGCAGAGGGGAAATGCTACCGCAAGGCTAGTCCTTATAATAATTAGTCAAAGTTCACACCCCATGAAATAAGTACCTAACGCTTATTCAGTTTACACCCTGTATCCAACAGGGTCCAACTTAATATGTTGACACTTTTTTAAGGGGATGATCAGACCGTCAAACTGAACAACTTTCTCTATGGCACCAAAATCAAAAACGCCAAAAAAAAATCTGTCATTCCATACAGCACTGCATACCTACTCTAGCCAAATGAATGGGACAGGTGATTTTTTTTTCGTGATTTGGATGTTGATCCCATAGAGAAAGTTGTTCAGTTTGATGGTCTTCCCCTTAAAAAAGTGTCAGCATATTAAGAAGGACCCTATACAACGTGTTAATGAATAAACGCAAA